>JACEIK010002175.1:61595-227056 GCA_018107945.1 Datura stramonium | reverse complement strand
GGCCCTGTCCCGACCATCTTATTATTCTTAGAGTCTTGCGGATTGTATATTCCCTGTGGTTAGTTGTACCGGTCGTGTGGGGCCGTGTGTATGTTTTTAGGTTGCATGTGATGGTCGTGTGGGGCCTTGTTCAGTTGTCAGTTGGTGACCTTGTCGGTCAATGATCAGCTTAGCACTTGATTCTACTTTTCAGTGATAACTACTCAGCATGGTGACCTTCTCGACCTGCATAAGTTCCCTTATGTTCAGTTGTTTTGGGTAGCTGTTATATTCCTACAGGTGGCTATAGGCCTTGTCGGTCGGAGGCTATATTTACAACCGTTATATAGCCCGTTGTTTTCATAAATCCAGAATTAGAGCTAGCCTGTCACAAGAAGTGCTTAGGCTCAGTACTCCTACAGTCCAGGTCCTAGTAGGGCACCAGGTGCTAGTCATGCCTCCCAAGGCGGGGCGTGACATTATGATTTATTTTATATGCATGATTTTAACTTATACTTATTCAGCGTGTTTTACTTATCTTGCATACTCAGTACGTTTTAAGTACTAACTACATACATTATGCTGTATTGTTTCATGATACAAGTTCAGATGATCAAACTTTGTACTGCCGTTAGCCCATTCTCCCACAGTTTAGTCCAATTTAGTTCCTACTTTGGTGAGTCCTCATTTTTCGAGGACCTTCAGCTTGGTATTTTATATTTCTATTTTAGTTGTTTTAGTTTAGCAAACTAGTTTGGGATGTTGTCCCATCATCTCTCTAGACATGTTAGAGACTTATCAGATAATTTGTAAAATTTCAGCTTTGTCAGCGTTGACTCTACTATGATTGATATGTATTCAGACTTCCGTTTATTAATGTTTCAGTTATCAGATTCCGCTTGATATATGTTCTTTAGGTGCTATGTTTAGGCCATAAGTCGTCTTGGAGCCATTCGTGGTTCTAGGTCTGGTGTCTCGGTCCGAGCCTATGTTCGGGTCATGAAACGTGGAGTTCGATGTATACACCCAATTGAAAAGAGCTCACTATACTTTGCCAGGGTATAGTGGTTGAACTATTGATCACTTTCTGGGGCCCATTCAGGCTAATAACCTATGGTGGCATGTAGTTTTTGGAATCTGTGTACGCTGAACCCCGATCCGCTCGGTGCTAAGTACTACTCCCAACTGAAATTCTAGTTATATCTAATTGGAATATTATCTTACGACTGATTTTCTAAGGCTAAGATAGAACAACTTATCTAAAAGTGTCCTGAGAGCCTAAGGAACCTGATAACTAATGATACTGAATTTAACAATAGACTAATAAAGGGCCGAACTAATTAGTTGACATTTTTAAAGAATACTAAGTATACCTATAATCTGAAAATACTAATTTTAACTTAAAACTTTCGTACTAAAAATTTATAGTCAGATAATATCCCCTAGAAAATAACAATTCAAAACCAACTTTTAAATCATGAAAAGCTCAACCCAAATGAAATCATACATAAACTAGGGATAATAGTCATATTATTAAGTTTATATCACATGCTATAATTACGAAAACTTTCAAAAATATACCGAGTTAATTGAACATGGATAATTTGTCTAAAAGAGCCTTAACTCGTAACTCTTACAGGGCTAGAATGGAGAAGTCTTCGGAAGATGAATTTGGAGGACAAAGGTGAGAGAATTCCCTTGTTGAATCCCCACATACCCATAGAAGAATTCATCTGACGAAGCTCTTGGAATATGGAGAAGAAGCAGAACCCTAATCCTTTCCCTAATAAGCCTATCTGAGTTTTCTATGTACTGATCTTGAGAGCTAAGTGAGAAATGAGGGAGAAGGATCGACTAACCCGCTTAATCCCCTTATAATACCCTAATACAACATATCTTAGGATATAAAATAAAGGGATGTTACAAAAATGCCCCTGAGAAAAGATCTAAAAAACTGCATAAACTTACTCAACGGGTCACACAACGAGACATTGGTCTTGACCACGACGCGTTGGGACTAGTCATTGGTCTTGGGTCTTGAAAATCCATTTCTGGACTTGACCAACAGATGGGAAAAACACTCATTAGATGGAACAATGAGTCAGTGGTTCCACTCATTATCACTGGAAGGGTTTTATATAAATTCTGGATACCCCCCAACGGACAGACAGAATGACCCTCTATATGAAACAAGGGGTCGTTGTTTCCATCCGTTGTCACTAGGAAAAGTTTAGCATTTTTTGGATTTCTACCACCGACTTCATGGAATAAGTCATTACATCAAATAATGAATCGTCATCTGGCTCATTATTTAGAAAACAGATTTGACAGATTTTTTAGACTGGCACAGAACGAGCAACAGGAAGACTAGTTACTTCACACAATGAGTCGTTTTATGTCTCATTAGTACCTGAGACGAAATTTGTAAAACTGACAATGACTCTCTTGATGGGTCGTTGGTCCTGACAATGACTGATTGGTTGAGTCATTCTTAGTCAAAAATTTTCTGGTTTCATTCTAATTTTTCATTGCAGGTCTAGGGTTTGGTCTAAAGAACTTTTGGGGTGTTACATCTGTACTTTTCTTTGTAGATTGTGTCTCCAAGTTAACATCTATTTGAGTCTTGTTATTTGGAGTATAACTTTATGGTCCGCATTTTGAATGTATAAACATATCTTGCTTTGTGCCTTAGCAACAGACGTTGTCATTCTTTGTTTTGAATTACAACTAGAAATATGGGACGCATTTTAGATTTGCGTTCTGCCTATTCCGTTTTTTGTATGATTTTTTATGATGAGTGCCTCCTTTCTTCAACTCATGAAATTCCTGAAACTTAGCATAATAGAATTAGTATTGACTTAACTTAGTGCTTAAAGACATGCAAACTCTATGAAAAAAAGTACAAATATGTAGCAAAACCCCAACACATCAACGCCCCTAACTTAGAGTCTTTACTTGTCCTGGAGCAACTAAAATAAGAAACACTAATCTAGACATGTGTTCTGGTATCACAAAGTTCAATGCCTATAGTGGTTTTTTCAAGTAGCTACAAGCATTCAATTTTTCAAAAAAGCCACCCCCAACATCATGAAAAACATAGACTTTCTCACAACTACTAAGACTAATCATCCAATCTCTACCCATGGCATCATTAGCATCTTATGAGTAGTCATTTTCATCCATATGCCCTCACATTTGGACCAAGAAAAGTGTCCGTTTTCAGAATTAAGAATCACACACAATATATAGACATAAGACCAAGAGAGATGAGAAAGACATTCAACTCTCCAAAAAGATATTCACAAGTTAGTTCAGAACTATCATATGTTTGCCTTTATTCTCAAATGCCTTTTTTCTTTTTAGAAAAATAGGTTGAGATCACATAAGTGTTTGTTTAAACTTGTAATGTTGGTCCAAAGGGCTGGTAGGATACAAATAAGGAATTTAATGACTCGGTACCATCCTTGAACATTACACCATATTCCCATTTTCTTTTTTCTTTTGTTCCCTACTTTTTCTTCCCTTTCTTTCTTCACATCTTCCACAACCCAAGGCACTTTTTGTAAGCTTATTTTATTTTTCCTTTTATTCTTTGCTTTTCTTTTCCTTTCTTTTTTTCTCTATTTCTTTTTATTTTTCTTTTTTCTTTTCTCTCTTTTCTTAATCTACCTTGGGAAGTGGCCAAACTATTCAACTTTACCCTTCATTTCTTTTTCACCTACTTACGCGCAACTTACACTTTTTCATGTCATCACAACAATTCATAGTGTCAAGGAGGATGGATTCAAAAGAGGACAACTAAGAATTGGTTTTAGTTTCATTGTGGGTGATAAAGAAAAAGGGTAATAGGGTGAAAAAGGGAGATTAGGGATACATGTATCATTTGTAGGCTCATATATGAAAATGGGACTTTTGTAACCCAAACAAAAGCCTAAGTTCATCTCCACAACCCACAATCAATCCTAGCATGAGTAGCCAAGCATGTTCTAGAGTCTGACCATAATAAGTGAACAAATGATGTGCTAGGAATGGTCAACACATCTTTGCTTCATTTTATTATGTTATGTTTTAGGAACCAAGCAAAATGGAGGTGACACGTGTTAAAGTCAGAAAATTGTCAAAAGGATCAGACAATAGACGGACCGCCTATCTGATAAATGGTCTACATCATCAATCATCCAAGTCCAGTAAGAGATTCCAGAAACCAAGTTCAAATATCCCCTAAACAACAGTTCAAAGGAAAAACTGTCTTTCCAAAAGACGGTCCTTCAATTGAAGAACGAACTCTGACGAGGCAGAAATTGAACTCTAAAGTACGGTATAAGGGAAGAACCGTCTTACCAAAACATAGTCCATCTATCAATGAACGACAAGTGATGGACAGAAGCTAAACTATAAAGTAATGAGCAAAGGACAGCCCATCCCTGCACACCTGGCACCACCAAGTTTGAATTAAATGGGCTTTCTAGGACATAGTATAAATAGATTTTTCGTGTAATTTTTCCAAAGATTATGATTCATATTTTTAGTAGAGAGTAGAAATAGCTAGTTAGCTTTAGTTTTCGTTATAGATCTTAGACTTTAACTTGTAATTTGAAGAACCAAGTTCATATATTTAAGATTTCTTCTCTAATTTCAATTTCCTTTGGTAGTCATGTCTAATTACACTCTTTCTCATATTTTTCTTTCTCATTAGGGTTGTGAACCCTAATGATCACAATATAGTAAAATTAAGTTTGAACTTATGAACATTTGATTGATTACTGCTTTGTAGTGCGTGATTGGTGATGAAAGTCACACAATCCTTCCCAATTACCTTTATGAGACTTGAAAGAGAAAATTTAGGTTGGTTTAGCATCAATGAACAATAACTCAAGGAAGAACCCTTGTTTAATAGATTCTCCTAGACATACGTTTAATTTCAATTGTCAACAAGTAATTGCGTAGAAGGGAGTTCTCTTTAATTTGAAAAATTGAAGTAGATTGACACTTATGATGCTATTGAAAGATAACCATGGTTTTGCTAAGTCTTTGCGCGTGTTTAGCCCTAGTTGTTTCTCAATCTATCCATATTGGATATTTAGGGGGATCAACGGGGTCACTTTCCTTGAATTTACTTAAATAGATTACAACTCTCGCAATTTTCACTCTATAGTTGTAATTAAATTTTACCAATCTCAATGCGAATAGACTCTAACATTGCAATAGTACATTGATTAGTACTAGATAAAGTAGAACATAGTGTAGTATATATGAGATTTGACCCCAACTCCTTATTGCATTCTATATTTGTTGCGATCATTTACACTATCCAAATCAAAAAGGTCACCTTCCTAGTGACACAGTGGCGAATCCGAAAGGACTTGTGGGACCTTTCAATGCTTAATGTATGGCTATTTTCACAAGAAATGGCAAGATTGTGCAGCCCATGGATGTTGAGGCCAAGGATGGTATGGTTGAGAATGAGTACGGGATTGTGGTTGAGGTTGATGATCAAGTGGAGAGGCCTAAAAAGCCTTTTGTTGATGAGAAAGTTGAAGGTGGAGTCAAAATTCCACCTATTGAGGAAGTTGCAAAAGATAGTTCAGTTGCTCCAAAGGAGAGTGGGAAGGCCAAAGGAGGTGTTGATGCCTTTATAAAATATTTTCCTCCACTTTATCCTCCATTACCACAAAGAATAGCTCAATAGGTTCTTGATGCGAAAGTGGTCAAGCACATTGAGCGGCTAAAAAGAGTAACACTCTGGGTTTTGTTTATAGATGCCATCAAAGAGATGCCTGATTTTGCTAAATATTTGAAGATGTTGTTGAGAAGAAAGATATTATCTAACACAAAGAATCTTATTCCAATAATGAACCAAGTGAGTGCGATTATTACAGGCACATATGTTGAGAAAAAAGGAAGATCCAGGAGAAATTCACATGCCTTGCAGGATTGGTAGTATGACTGCTTGCATTTTCTTTGTGACAATAAGGCAAGTATTAATCTAATTCCTCTAGCTATTTACAAGCAGTCCAGGTTGTCCATGTTTAATTCCACCTCTATCCGGCTTCAAATGGTCAATAAGACAATCAAGACATCAGTGTGGGGGTGGAAGATGTGCTTGTTAATATCGAAAAATTTGTGCATTGGACTGAATTTATGGTTCTTGAATATGATGTGGATCGGGATATTCCCATCATACTTGAGAGACCTTTTCTAGCTACTGGGAGGGCCTTGATGGACTAAAAAAAAAGCACAAAATTATGTTCTAGGTTAAGAATGAGAGCATTACCTTTAAAGCCGAAAGAGGTCATTTGTTGCCATAGGAGTTGGGGACATCTTTGTGGTTAGTGTTAAGAAAAGTGCTAATAAAGTGACTGAACATACCATAGCTGCATCACCCAAGAAAAATAAGGCCAAAGAAAAATGGGTGAAGCAGTACCTTTGTGGCACCAAAACCAGAAAGTAGGTGATGAAGTCCTGTCCCAAGGATGGCTCACCATGTTTGTGATCAGGTATCTTGCATTGTGCCGTGACGTTAAATTAGACGCTTCTTGAGAGGCAACCCAAAGGATGTTACATTATGTGTAGTATCCATTTGTGCCACAATATTTAAATCAAGTGCTTCTTGGGAGGCAACCCAAGTATTTTTTGACTAATGAGTGTTAGTGCATGTAGGTACACTTGAAAAGATTAAGGAATGTGATCTAAAACAGAAAAGGGGAATTCTAGTGTGGCAAAAATAGTGGAACAAATGCATCATCCCTTCAAAGGACAGATTGCATTTTCTATAGTCCTTTATAAAAGGGTGTCTGGTAAGAAGAGTGCAAGAGACGGTCCAATGTGCAGACTGTACTTTGCCAAGATTGTCTTCTGTCCATTAGACCATCTTTGGTATTTAAAATATTCAAGGTGGGGCCTATGTTGAGATGGATTTAGGTCTATTGCATATTTAGGATAAGTTAGTCTTTAATTATCCACCCATGGGATGAATCAACCTGACTCATTGTCTTTTAAAAGAAAAATCAAGAAGAAATCAAGGCAGCTTTGCCCGACAACCTAACTCTCTACATCTCTTCCTTCCTTCTCCACTCCATCTATTACCTATTACTAAAAAACCCTATTCTTATTATTTCTCAAAATACTTGTTGCATTGCACCTATCACAAGCACACCAAGCACCGTGAGAATCTTAGTATTTTATAACCCCAACATTTTGTTCATCTCTTCATTCAAGCACATGAGCACTTGAAGTCATTTAGCTATTTAATCTTGCACTTTGAGATTTATTTTTAATGCTTAATGTGATGTGTATAATGTATTGATTTGTGGGTATTGTGAACCTATGCTCGGAATATGACTTGTGAGGGAAAACTTGGGTTAAAATTACTAGAACTTAGAACGACGTTTAGGTGATTGTTTGAATTTATTTAAATGATGATAAATTGCTTCATGAACTTGAAATTGACGTAGCCCCATCCCATGTCCATTCTTTGCTCAAAATTGAATTGCCCATGATGTTGGAACGATGTTGAACCCCCAAAGAACAGAGGAATTGATGAACTGTCTCTTCCAAAGATGGTCTATCTATGTCTTCGTCGATTGAACCCGAACCATCAAATTCTTTGAGTTAGAGGACGGCTCGAGGGATAGAACATCATTTGAAGGACGGTCCACACCTTGAACCGTCCATTGAAACAGTAGATGTCAAGTTCATGGAGTCAACCGATGGAGCAGGGTATAGTCCATCTCTTCATAATACAGACTGTCCTTCCAGCCATCTATTACTATTTTCTTATGATTTCATGTTACCCGTAGTCCATTTTCTGACAAGTTTGTGCGCGATCATAGGTAACGGCACCAAAACGAGCAGTATGTAGAGGTGGAAGATCTAGTACACCAAAGAGGTCCTGACATAGGAATGAGGAGGAGGAGTACTTGCCTCTATGTAGTAAGAGGACCAGCAACCAGACAGTATAGGTGTCACCCACTCCCTCTGTTTGGTTGGCATCTACAAAGACACCGTCTCTAGAATCTTCATCCCAGTCCAGTGAGGACCATGGTGAGGTACAGGCTAGTGAGGTCAAGATGAGACATTTCCTCTAGTGAGTCCTCTAAGGAGGAAGCATTCAATCAAACCTCCTCTCTCCTAGTAGTTGCAGTAGAGTTTAGAAAAAAATAGGGGGAAGATGTACAACCTACAATGGGCTATTCAGGGCGCCAAGGAGCGCTACTTACAAGGACGAGAGACCATCAATGGAAGACCTCATCGGGGTATTACAGAAGAGCGTACAATTAGCTCCAACCATTAGGAGATGTACCTCTACATCATGGACCAGCTCACATTCCAGCATTGGGAGTTTGTGTTTCACTGGGCCAATACATTCAGACATTGGTCCGAGAGTTTTATGTTATGTATGGGAAAATTCTCTTACAGTCAAACCAGTGCTGATAATGTGGATTGAGCTACTGAAGTCAGTGGATATTAGAGGAGTGTCGACTGATATCATCTCTGAGGCAATCAACCTATACTATCTTTGAGATGATTATAAGGTGGTGAACACCTTGGTCTATGATGAGATAGTTTACTAGGGTCTACAAGCTAGAGATTGGATGGCTGGAGTGATATCTAGGGGCACACCAATGTGGGTTGCACTTGAGACAGTCGATATCTTCGAGACAGAGCTCTTGCTTTTGGCCATGTTTTGGTGGAGTGTTGCTTGTAGCAGAATATGCCAAATGAAGAGCAACAACAAATTACCACTACGGACACACTCTCACTGTGGTATCTATTATGGACAAGAAAAGTTTAGATATCGATCAGATGGTTAGTGTGGAGCTGAAGGACGGAGCTATTCAAATTGATACCTCCCTACCATTTCCATGCCTTATCACAACACTATGTCAGATGGTAGGCATGCCCATCCTACCAAAGAAGGACCTATTTACCAGCGCTTGCTAGGTGGAAGATACCACTAGGATGTGAGATGAGTCTATGGTCACCTTGGTGAGCTGTCCTAGCTCCATACTATCGGGCGTGCCCACTACTAAGGGTCAGGGCATTTAGTCTGAGGATCCCATATCATAGCGTAACGGTGAGATAAACCCAGCAGCAATAGCAAACCAAACCACTACAACATCCATGCTAGTTGCAGCACTGAGTCTACTACGCAACTTTAAAGACCCATTGACTGGCTTGACCTCGAGGATGGATAGAGAGGAGCGATAGCTTGCCAGGCTCATCGAGTACTTGTCGACCTTCATTGCCACGATAGTTGAGCGAGCACTTTAGTGCCCTGACATATAGGAAGGAACTCTCATATGGCGTTGAGCTCCCATTTAGAGACCATAGATGCCAAGCTGAGCCAACTCAAGAGGGGTGCCATTTCTTCAAACATATTGAGCCTTTGATCCAATCTAGAGGTGACCAAAGTTGTTGTACTTGGCTTGCAAATATGAGAAATAAAGCTAGAGGAGGATAAGATACCATTGGTTGGCCATACACCACCCATTGCCAACATCATGGATTTCATTCCTCGTCCAATGCTAGTCCCACTAGCTCAAACTTAGCCTAGTCTACAAACAGTCACAATCACTAGGGCTAGCACTTTACAAGAGCAGATTCCTACTCAGACTCAAGCCCATACAATTGCTACTGACCATCCGTTAAATAAGGCCAAGGCTCTGGCATAGTTGCTACACCCCGTAAAATTCCCGACACATAGATGGCCTATTCGCATGTTGGTTAAGAGTATTTGAAAGCCATACATGCTAGAAAAAGGCCCCGGAAAAGACCGGATGAGAAACCTATCGAACCATCGAGGCCATCGCGGAAGGCCGGGCAGCCCCTCCGCGATGGCAACGCGTGTCACGGAGGAGGATCCTCAGTGTTAGCTCCGTGACACGTTGGCCTGTCCGAGTACAAGTATATATAAAGCCTCCACTTCGGTTTATTTCATTAACATCTTAAAATTTCCATAGAGCTCGCGAAAAACAGAGGAACGTACAATATTACTAATTTTCGATCGATTACGCCATCAAACGTAGTCCAAATTCAAATTAACCTTAGATAAGGGTATTTAGCGGCGGGGAGCATTGCTATGGATTTAGTTTATGAAATTCAGCCAACAAATCGTCGTGCTACCGGGCTAAGGTAAGTGGAATTGCTCCAAATTAGTGTCCAATGTGCTCCTAGCCTTAAAGTGAATATTTCTCATACGGACTTTCGAGAAATAGCAGATTTTTGACCATCTTTCGATAAGCCAAAGTTTGGGCTATAAATATATCGAAAGTGATGTTTCTTTCAGAATATTGGTGTATTTAGTTCTAATTGACACATGTGTAAATGCGGTTGGGAGAAATAATTTAGATCTTGGCTAGAGCCTTGTCCGAAAGTCGGATAACCCGAGGTTAAGGAATGTAAAGCCGGTTTCTTGACAAGTTACTAACTTTAGCCTGGTATAATCTGATAAACTCCGTATTAGAATTCCCGGAGTTCAATATCTAAGTTTAGTGCGAATTGATGAAGCACATCGTACGTATTATATCATATTAGGTGCGAAAGCTAGTAAACGGCGCCAAATGGCGAATATTATTTGATTCAGTATATGACCCGATGTGCGTTAGCAAGCATGTTTTAGATTAATATGACATATATTCAAAATAAAAGTTAGTAAAGTAAATCAGACATACGCCCAGCAGCTCTGATATGGCCATACGTAGACGATATCTTAGCTCTACGGCACTAGCCATACGGTCGAGATAGTATGCAGCTCTGATTAGCCATGCGATCGGAATGAATCTTAAGATTCGGTATAACGGTATGAGAATTAGTACCAACACGAAAGAGTTCGAGAATAAGAAATCGAATACGAGATAGTATTTTTCGGTTTAAACATGCTTGCTATATATATATATATATGTGTGTGTGTTATTGATTGTTTGAGACTTGGTTGTGTCGTGAGGAACCCTTTTGAGCATCCTCCGCCCCTGGGTTGTGCTTGTGTCGCCCAGGCGGGTGGGTTTACGTCACTCCAAGGAGTGGCATGCCGTCCCAGTAGGACGAAGATGGGATGAAGCTTTCCCGTATCAGAATTTGGCTTGACATTACGGTCTGATTTACCTGGCTGTGCTCATGCGCCCGGGAAACGGTCGAGATACGATTACGATTCTGGTCTGATATAGGAGTCCTCCGGACTTATACACGATTATTTATATCGATGGCCAAGGCAGATCCGAGAGACCCAAGGGGCCGGCGGAGGTGCTCGTAGTTAGTAGATGAGTGGGTGACTTATTTTGGTCGGTTTTGACCGGGTGGTATTAGATTGTTTGATTGATTGGCACCATGCGGCTTATGGGGTTGGTATTGTTTCTTGCTTGCTATATATATATGTATTTATGTGGTATATGCTAGTTAATAGATAGCAGGTCACACGGCAAGCCCAGTCACGCTCCTGCCCTATCGGTATAGAAAAGTCGATCCACCTTATATCGTTCTTACAGTTCGGTTATTTCCTGCTATTAAATTGCTAGTTATGTTATTTATTTATTCGGTTGTATTGATTGCTTTGCATACGTGCAGTGAGTAACGACGCCCGTGTGTTTGCATTACCTGCCCAGTACTCTTAGACGGGCGTCGTGATTCTAGCCAGCTATAGAGTCATCATCTCTGTCATCCGGAGCTTGATATTTAGAGGTGTAGTTCATTTTCTTTTGTTGTACGGTATGGGTAGATCGGGGCCCTATCTCGTCGACAGCCAGTACTCATAGAGGCTTACGGATTGTATATATACATCTCCCTGTGGTCGGTTAAGCCGGTCGTGAGAGGCCGTGGCTGTTTAAGTTGTTTGGCATTTTCGATTGTGTTGGCCGTGTGGGGCCATAGTCGATAGTAGTGGTGACCTTGTCGGTCACGTAGTTGCTCTGATATTCTTTGTTAAATTACGAGATGACTAGACGACATGGTGGCCTTGTCGGCCCGCATAGGTTCCCCTTTATAAGTATGTCTCGGATTGGCGAAGTTTTATCGTATAGGCCCGGTCGGCGGAGAGCTGTACTTACGATCGTTATATAGCCCGTTGTTTCCGAGAAATTTGAGATAGAGCTAGCCGGGCACGGTGCTAGGCTCACGGTGTAGTCAGGTCCTACTAGGGCACCGGGGCGATCCTTACCCCCAAGGCGGGCGTGACAAAACTTGAGTATCGGGCGGGTGAGTGTTCCGAAGTCTTGCCAGCAGTGCTAAGTAGAGTCTGTCTATGGATGTGTTGTGCACCCATACTATAGGCGGGAGGCTGCGAGCATGATAGGATGGTTACTCTTCCTTCTCTCATTTGATGTCACCTGGCGATGGTAAAGTTGATCACAGCATCATATTCTTTGTCTCTGATCAAAATGGCGAACCAACACCTTTTGCCAGCCGGTGAAGATTAGATACGGCCGGCGGGGAGGAGGCGCAAGCGGATGCCTTAGTTTCATTTAGAGTCGGCCCGATGCGAGGGCGATATAGAGCTTCATCACAGCCCTCTCGGTAGTCCCCCTCACATCGGGAGCCATTTACAGCACGACACACTTCGGTAGCTCCTGTACCTACACCATGGTCGGGAAGTTCGTAGAGAAGTGGTTATGTTGGCACAAATGATGGCCACACAGTAGCCCGGTCAGTGCCACTGTAGCGGATAGAGCCGTCAGGTGGATCGGGTAGTTCAGAGTCGAGGAGTTTTGGCCTTTGTGTCCCTGAGTTCACGGGTGGATCGGGCGAGAGGACCCCCAGGACTTCTTCGATCGGATGTAGAGAATTTTACAGGTTATGCATGTGACCCTATAGAATCCGATCGAGATGGCGGTGTTTCGGTTGGGACATAGGCGTATTATGGTACGAGAGTTGGGAAAGGTCTCGAGGAGAGATGTTGCCCCTACGACACAGTCCATCTTCCTCGGAGGCCTTCACGGGCCGTTATTGCGAGAAGTCTCGGCAGGCCCCGGATGGATCAATTTTGCATTTGGAGGCGGCGAGGAGCGTACGAGAATATGCTTTGCGGTTTGACTCCTTAGCCCGCTATGCTCCAGGACTTTATGGACACTATCTTTGTCTAGAGTTCCTTAGGTTTATTATGGAGTGCGAACCCGAATACATTGAAGCATGTATGGCTACGTTACGAAGATATGGATATTGCACGAGTACAGGCCTTTCCCAGAACCATTGAGGGCCTTAGACGGCGAACCTTGGGGCGGTAGAAAGACAAATCAAGAACGGCGCCGTAGAGACAGATCGGATGAAATGCGAGAGGAGGTTCGAGAGAGGACCCGAGGCCCCGGTTGTCGAGACGGACCCCTAGACCCCCACACTCCACCACCACAGCGATGTGGGGTAGATTTGTTCGTCGGCGGTCAGAGTCTGGTGGCATATCTCGAGCAGTAGATTCCCGCGAGAGGAGGTAGAGCGGGCGAATTCACACCCCACCTGTTTGATACGGCCCTTACCTCACCTGCAGGAGCTTATAGATGTGGCTCCTCGGGATGTTATATATGTGGCGGGGAGGGAACCGGATGAATTGTCAGGCCGAGGGCAAGAGGCAGGACATAGTCGGACGAGGGGATCCGCGGGACACGAGCTCCGGCAACCTCGGGCGTAGGCCTCGGGTTTAGAAGGTAGAGACCGAGGCGGATCAGGAGCCTCTAGCTCGGTACAGGGTTCAACCGTGCCTATGCATTACCGAGAGACAAGACCGGGCGTCTCCCGGATGTAGTAGCAGTGTGATGACTATGTTGTTCATGCTCTTCTTATGTCTTGATTGATCCGAGGTCCACTCTATCCTATATTACCCCATTTGTAGCTCGAAAGTTTAATGTCGCACCGGAAGTTATTACAACGGCCCTTTTTAGTATCCACACCCATCGATGACTCTATTATAGCTAGTAGAATTTATCAGGTGTACGGTAGGAGATTCTTGGTGCCGGACTACGGTAGATCTGGTAGAGTTAGAAATGATTGATTTCGATGCCATTATGGGTATGGATTGGTTAGTGTGCTATGCCAACGTAGAATGTTGGACCAAGACAGTCGATTCCACATTCGGGAGGTAGTGCGAGTGGAAGGCGGCACGGCTACGCCCAAAGGTAGGTTTATTTCCTACCTTCTAGCGGGGAAATTGATAGCTAAGGGATGTATTTACCACCTAGTTAGGGTTCGGGATGTTTGGGTAGAGTCTCACAGACACTCTAGTGCATTTCGGTGTTGAGCGAATTCCACACGATGTATTTCCCGGATGAAGTACAGTATTCCCGAAGAAATAGATTTTGTCTGTCATTTGCGCTACCGGGCACCGGCCATATCAATTCCCCATGTCATTATGGCTCCTGCGAACTTAGAGAGTTAGGGAGCAGTTGAAAGATTTGTTAGATAAAGGGTTTCATTAGAAGTAAGTACTTCATAGTGGGGTGCGCCGGTTCTATTTGTGAGAAAGAAAGATGGCTCGCTCCATGTGTGCCAGATACCCGTGGGCTTGAATAAAGTTACGGTAAAATAAGTATGCCCGAATAGATGATTTATTTGATCGAGTTACAGGGCCAAATATTTCTCTAAGATTGCGATCGGATATCATCGGGTTAGTCCGTGAAAGAATATTCCAAAAATGGCTTTCGGGACCGATATATGGACACTTAATTCCTAGTTATGTCCTTTGGGTTGTGAATGCCCCAACTTAATATTCATGGACACATTGAATAGCATTTTTAGACCATACACAGACACATTCGTGATATTGTTTGTGTGTTACAGTGTATTCTCGCATTAGAAACGAATCCACCGAACTCATTTCGAGGCAAGTGCTCAGTTCTCAAGGACCCTCGGTTATATGCTAAGTTCTCTAAATGTGAATTACATTTGAACTCGGTAGCCTTATTAGGGCATATTGTCGGATCTTTGGTATGCGGAGTTGACACGCGAAAAATAATGGCAGTTAAACATGGCCTAGGCCTGCCACTCAAGCCATCCCACTTGATTTTTGCAGGGTTAGCGAGGATATTGCGGAGATTTGTTGAAGAGGATTCTCCCACTATACGGCACCTCGACTAGGCGGCGCGGTGACGGCAAAGTTTTTAGGGACGAAGGCATGTGGCGAGCTTCCCGAGAATTAAAACGAGATTAACCTCCGCCCAGTGTTAGCATTGCCGGATGGTACGAAGGTTATTCGAGTGTATTGCGACGCATCGGGCGTTGGGTTGGGTTGTGTGTTGATGCGGCATGGTAAGGTGATTACGTATGCTTCCAGGCAGTGAGGAAACACGAAAGAATTACCCTACCCCGCATTGAGTTAGCCGCAGTGATCCACGCCTTAAAGATATGGAGACATTACTTGTATGGTGTCCATGTGGATATTTTCACGAGATCATAAGAGCCTACGGTATATCTTAACCCAGAGGAGTTGAATCTGCGACGGCGTCGGCTTGGTTGGGATTACTAAAGATTATGGCATGGATATTACTGTATCATCTAGGAAAAGCCAACGTAGTGGCGGATGCTCTTAGCCGTAAATCCATGGAAGTTTGGCGTATTTGCGGCCCCAGAGCGGCGGGAAGTTGAGTCGAGGAGATACATCAATTAGCCAGCCTAGCAGTTCGTGTAGCGAAGCGAGAGGACAACGGAGCGGTAGTGAGACACCGTCGTGTCATCAATAGTTGTGGAAATAAAGGAACGACAATATGAGGATCGACATGGTCAACAGGACGAGAATCAGGAAAGCACGGATTTTCAGATAGCTGAGGATGAAGTCTTTGCGATGTAAAGGCGCCTCTGTGTTCCGGATACTTCTGAGCTCACTTGGCAGTTATGAGCAGTACATTACGCCGCTATTCTCTTCACCGGGCGGCGAAAATGTACCATGATATCAAGAGAACTATTGGTGGCCGGGTAGCAGAGAAATTGCCAAATTTGTAGCCTAGTGTCTAACCCAGGAGGTAAAAGCGAGAACACCGAAGCCGGGCGGGTTAACTCGGGACATAGTTTGTGCCTCTCTGGAAATGTAAAACGTAAACATGGATTTTGTAGCGAGGATTGCCGTAGCCGGAATAGACAGACACGATTCCATTTGGCTGATAGTTGTGGCGACAAAATCAGCTCATTTCTGCCGGTGAAAGATACTTTCTTGGCGAAGATTATGCCGAATTGTATATGAAAGTAGTTAGATTACACAAAATGCAGTATCTATTATTTCGGATAGAGGAGCACGGTTTACGGCTAGATTTTGGCGATCGTTTTAGAGAGATGCAGGAATGCGATTAATTTGAGCCTTTTGACATTCCACCCCTCGAGACAAATAGATAAATTTGAACACACTATTCGGACGCTGAGGACATGCTATGGGTGTGTGCTAGATTTTGGAGAGTAGGCTGGAACTGGCATTTGCAGATTAGTGAGTTTTGCTTATAATGATAGCTATCGCACTCGGCTATCCGGATAGGCGCCCTTTGAAGCATTGTATGGGCGAAATGCAGATCGCCGGTTGGTTAGTTTGAAGTGGGAGAGACAGCACTAATTGGGCCAGACATTATTCAACGGTCGGAGGAAAGGTAGAAGCTTATCGAGAGCGCCTACTAGCACCCAGGCCGCGAGCTCGTATGCGTGTGCGGCCTTGAGACTTGGAATTTGATGTGAATGACTAGGTAATTTACAGTATCTCCCGATGAAGGTGATGAGATTCGGCAAGAAAGGTAAGCTCGATCTGAGATTTGTTGGGCCTTATTAGATTCGTCGACGAATATGCCAAGTGGCATATGAGTTGGACTTGCCTCGAGAATTAGAATTCGTCATCCGGTCTTCCACGTAATATCTATGCTAAGGAGATGCATAGGAGACCCATCGAGCTTGATCAGAGTCGGAGATATCCAGGGTTACGGAAGAAGCGGCTATGAAAGAGGTTCGGTAGCTATATTAGACGAACTGATTCGTAGATTGAGAACCAAAGATATTGCGTCTTTGTCAAAGTATTGTGGCATAACAAGAGCGAGAGAGGAGATGACTTGGGAGGCGAGAGGAAGATATGAAGACTGAGATACCCCCACCATTTATTCCAAGCATAGCCGGTCAAACGGGTATGTTAGTATTGTCACTTATGCGGTGCCTTATAGTATATATATATAAGTGAAATGATCGATCTTAATGTGTCATATGAGTACTATAGTATTGTGTGGAGTACACAGTATTGGACTTTTACGCATTTCGGGTTTTTGAATAGTCCATATTACAGGGGAAACTCTACTGAAATTTTCTAGAAATAAGTTGAGTAAGTTAGAAGTCTATAGTTAGAAGTTTACATTCGAGGGCCGAATGTTCTTAAGGGGAGAATGCTACACCTGTAAAATTTGACAGCATAGATGGCATATTCGCATGTTGGTTAAGAGTATTTGAAAGCCATAAATGCTGGAAAAAGGCTTAGGAAAAGACCCGGACGAGAAACCTGCTCCGAACCGCCAGCGGAAGGAAGCGGGCGAGCCCCTCGCGATAGCAACGTGTCATCGGGGCCACCGCGTTGGACAAGTGACACGTTGGCCTATCGAGCACAAGTATATAAAGCCTCCACTTGGTTTATTTCATTAACATCTTAAAATTTCTAGAGAGCTAGCGGGAGAAACGAGAGAGACACGTAGAAATATTACTAATTTTTAAAGTGGTCGCCGTCAAACGTAGTCAGAATTCAAATTAGCCTCGGATGCAGGGTATTTATGATCGGAAGCATTCCTAAGGATTTAGTTTGTGAAATTCGATCGACAAATCATCGTGCTACCGGGCTAGGTAAGTGGAATTGCTTCAAATTAGTGTCAATGTGCTCTAGCCTTAAAGTGAATATTTCTCCCATATGGACTTTGAGAAATAGCAAGTTTTGGCGAGTCTTTTGATAAGCCAAAGTTTGGGCTATAAATATATCAAGTGACGTTTCTTTTTGAATATTGGTGTATTTAGTTCTAATTGACATATATGTAAATGCGGTTGGGAGAAATGGCTGGAGTATTGACCGAGCTTCGTCAGATAGTCGGATAACCGAGCAAGGTATGTAAACGAGTTTCTTGAAAGTTAGTAACTTTAGCTAGTATAACGGTAAACTCAGTAATAGAATTCAGGAGTTGAATGTATTGAAGTTTGGTGCGAATTTAGTAAACTTGTCATCGTATTATATCATATTCGATCACAGCTAGTAAAAACGGCGCCAAATGGCCGAATATTATTTCGGGCTTCGAGTATAGCCCGGTGTGCGTTTAGCAAGAATGTTTTAGAATAATATGACATATATTCGAATAAAAGTTAGTAAGTAAATCGAGCCCAGGATAGATAGTAGCATCACGGTATAGCCATAGAGATAAAGCGATATCTTGGCTACAACATAGCCATACGAGTCGAATAGTATCTTGGCTACGAGATTAGCCATGCGATCGGATAAAGATTTAGGTCGGTATAAAGCGGTATGAGAATTAGTATAACACGAAAGAGTTCGGAATAAATCGGAATACAGATAGTATTTTCAGTTTAAACATGCTTGCTATATATATATATGTGTGTTATTGATTGTTGAGACTTGATTGTGTCGTGAGGGCACCTTTTGGCGTCTCGCCGCCCCTGAGTTAGTAGCGTCGCCCAGAGAAAGGCGGGTGGGTTTACGTCACTCCAAGGAGTGGCATGCCGTCCCAGTAGGACGAAGATGGGATGAAGCTTTCCCATATCGGCTGATCGGCATTACGATACAGTTTACCACATTGTGCGCATATGCCTAGAAGGCAGTTCGAATGCGATTACGATTCTACAGTCTGATATAGAGTCCTCGGACTCGAGACATAGTTATTATATCGGAGGCCATAGCTCGGCGGAGACCCAGGGAGCTTGACGAGAGGTGCTCGTAGTTAGTAGATAGGTGGAGTGACTTGGTTTTGGTTGGTTTTAACCCGGAGTAAGAGGTATATTAGATTGTTTGATTGATTGACACCATCCGACTTTTGGGCGGTTGGTATTGGTTCTTGCTTGCTATATATATATGTATTTATGTGTTATATACTAGTTAATGAGATGGCGGTCGCCATGGCAGCAGTGCGGCTCCTTCTCGGTCTGAAAAGTAAATCCACCTTATATCGATTCTTATAGATTGATTTATTTACTGCTATTTAGAATTGCTTGTTATGTTATTATTATTGATTGTATTCGATTTGCTTTGCATACTCAATACCGGTGGTGCGTGCCGGTGGGGCGGCTGCATTGCACTGCCGAGATACTCAGCAGACGGAGTGATCCTCGTGATCCCAGCCAGCTATAGAGTCATCATCTCCTGTCATCCGGAGCTTGATATTTAGAGGTGTAGTTCATTTTCTTTTGTTGTACAATATGGTTAGGTCAGGCTACTGTATCAATCATTTTATATATAGAGGCTTACAGTTGTATATATATACATCTCTCCACATTTGTCGGTTGTGCCGGTCGTGTGAGGCCGTGCGTTTTGTTTAAGTTGTTTGGCATTTCTAATTGTGTTGGCCGTGTAGGGCCATGAGTCGATAGTAGTGGTGATCTTGTCGGTCACGTAGTTATACGGTATTCTTTTTGTTAAGAGATTACGAGGAAGACTAGGCGGCATGGTGGCCTTGTCGGCCCGCATAGGTTCCCCTTTATAGTATGTCTGCAGTTGGGCTGAAGTTTTATACGGTGGCTATAGGCCCCGGTCGGCGGAGTTTGTGCCCCAACCGTTATATAGCCGTTGTTTCGAAATGTCGAGATAGAGCTAGCGAGGCACGGATATTGCCTAGGCTCACCGATTATGATCCGAGTCCTACTAGGAGCACGGTGCGATCCTTACCCCCAAGGCGGGGGCGTGACAATAGGAGACACCGGTTATTATACTCCAGGAATCTTAAAGGTCAAACCTGAGGTTGAAATAGAAAAACAAATCGGCACCGGAGCCTGAGCTTGAGTCGTGAGAAGACACGTGAGAGAAGCCCACAGTCATGATGTGACTCATAGGTATGCCAAGGATTTAGTGTGAAACTTGAGAAATGAGACCCCACGGACATGACCACGACTCATTGTCGGGCCCCACGAATCGTTACTTAGGTCGATGGAGGGTGGGTGAAAAGAAGGAAAAGTGAAGGAAGAAGGACAGTGTACTCAATGGAAGGACCCCACGAGTTATGGTCAGTCCTCACGATTCGTGGGGAGTGTAGTGGCCAAGTAGGGTTGCTTTTGTTGAAGTTAAGGAAGTGCATATGGATGGTGACCATGAGTCGTGGTCACACAGTCATGAATCATTATGTCTCCCGTTATGAGCCCGGGAGACACAGTGGACGAGTGTACTTCTGGACGACTCACGAGTTGTAGTCCGGGAGTAACGGAATCCATTAAGTCCCCAGGTTAGGACCATCTGGAACTTATTTTCTGCGAATTTAGTAAGGAATTTTCCATAATTTCTAAAATCCTAAGGCCTAAACTTCATTAGTTTTGAGTTATGAATAGTGACTTTTAAAGAATTTAAGTTCATTTTAGGTCATTTTAATATTCATGTATGCAAGAGTGATATACTAAAAGAGTTGATCAAAGCAATACTTCAAAGTTTTCTTCAATTCCTTCTTAGGCATTCAAAGAAGGTAAGAGTCATCATTTAAAGGTATGTAGGGTTATGAATGGGCTTTTTCGTTTCCTGTGCTCATTCTCTCCTAATTCATGAAGTTTGATAAAAAATCTTATGTGGTTTTAACATAAATCTTGTGGATTTCTAATGATCAATCAATGGATTATTATCTTTCGTGATTTACATTATATTTTATAAATTATGATCAGATTTTACAACTATTTTGACTATAACTTTATTTATTTCGATTTCTACTAAATTAATCCTAATTATGCATGTTCTATGATGAAGCGAGATATGATGTTTACCTTAATTGTTGATATTCATAAACCCATCATGATTTATGATTCGTAATATGGATTTATTCAAATGCCCATTATGAATTGATGATTTACAAAGTCTATATATGATTTATAAGTATGTATGAATCTCATGATTTTGCTAATTATGTTTTGGCCGACCCACGGGCCTTACCCGCATGACTAGTTCAAGTATTTACAAGCATGTTTATAATTATCATGATTTAACTAACCCATGAATCTCATGCATATTATACTATGAGCACTATATATATTTTGGGAGTAGTATTTAACACCGAGTGAGTTCGGGACCCAAGTCAGAAGTAGGACATGATGGGACCTCCCTTGAGAATGTCCGCTTTGCCCAAATGGGCCCTTTCATGTGTGATATCACGCCCTTCATGGTTCTACCATTGGAAAGATTCTGAACACCCTTCCGACTAGGGATTTACAAGTGGGATCCATATAATGCTCATATAGGGTATGTCGGTAATAGAATCTCCCCTTGTTCCTCATGATTTATGCATGTTTATGATTATGCACATTGTCTCAAGTCATATTCAATAAGCTTTTCTCTTATGATTATGAGCTTTTATGTATTTTAAATGTCAAGTTTTACTTACCTTGCATACCAAAGGTACATTCCCACTATCTTGACACATACTTTCTATGCGCCCATCGTTTCTTGACAAAGACTGGCTCTCGAGGCTTAGCCCGTCGGTAGTCATTTAGAGTTTAGCATCCAGCCTTTGGTGAGTCCTCATTCTCCGAGGACCATATGTCTCGAATATTGATGTCCCTTTTTTCTTTCGGTTTTCCGAATTAGTTGAGGATGTTGTCCACGTCAACCCATCGAGATACGATAGGAAGCTTTGAGACTAATTGTAGCACTCGGTTATTTATATGTTTTGTATATGTTCCACTTATCATGATATGTTATGTTATGTTTATGTTTCCGCTATATGCGTCATGTTAGGAATTCCTCTTAACGATACGAAGTTAGATTAACGTTCATGCAAGGGGTCGGCTTGGAGTCTCTGGGAAATAGCATACGTATTACTATCACGGGTCTATATTGGTCTTGACACCAACGGGGAATCCGGTTTTCCTTAGCGGAAGGACGAGGCCCTCAAGAATTGTCGCGGCAGACATACACCAGGTCGTAGACACGGGACAAGGGACCCCAAGTCGACCCATGGCACATGCATACATCTAATCTTATTTAATAAAGCAGAATACTTAGCATAAAACATAGCGGAAATGTAAACATAGTGTAACATTATAAAATCTTGGACGTACACATAGTGAATACTACACATTGTCGAAAGCCTCTACCTTCATGATGAGTTGATGGGACAACATCCCAACTAACTACAAGCTATCTTGAAACATTAGATAACATAAAAGTCTGTCCTTCACAGCCCTCGGAACACTTGAGGACTCACCAATGGCGAGGCGCTGGCGAGATGGACTAAGGATGAGGATTGAGCACGAGATCCCGAGCTCCATGTTATGAAACGATACAACATAGAAAATATGCAGGTCAGTACTTGGAATGAACCATGTCTGGAGTAACTCATGACATTTAAAAATAAAAAAATCATAAATAGCATTAGGAAGAAGGACATCATGCATACATCATTAATTTCATAAGAAAACATAGAGTAAAGTTTTCAAATCATTCATAAAGCGTTCATAATCATAATCATATGTAAACATTATCAAAAGTATGGCAGGCCAATAACATAAATGGCAATGCACAAGTCACACGGAACAATGGGAGAACTCGTCATAACCGATACAATCATGGTAAAGCCATTCATGATGCCCCAACTATCTCACTCAAGTGGGCGGAGGCTCACGGCATCGGCGGAGTCGTGCATTAGAGGCGTGATATCACATTTGGGGATCATTATCAGCCACATCTTCTCATTAGAAACCCACGGTGGCACGTTGTTATGAGTCACAGGCGTATTCATTTACAGATGTCGGGTTGCTTGGTGCTAGACACGGCTCCCAAAAACATGTGTATAGGCTCATACATAAATCAATAACATCATGCATAATGATTCATTGGATAAAATAACATTTATCATCATTGATCCCCTTTAAAACATGCTTAGCCAAGAATCAAAAGGCCCTTTTCATCAGCCAACATCCCATAAATCAATAAATCATGCAATTCGTTCATAAATCGTGAACTATCCTTCAACATGTAGGCATTTCCCAATACTTTGACATATTTAATTCTTTCCAAAAAATATGCTCATAAACATAGGTAACTTGAAATCATGCTTTTCCATCATCAATAAACTCAATTTATAAAGTATTCATCATAAATCACTTAACTTTCATGAAGCTTCATCAATGGGCATTTAAATTTATAAGCTTGAAACATGATATTAAAGAAAATGATATAAAACCAAGCCCATCATTCATAATTCAATAATTAAAACTCAATCAAATAATACCCATATAGAGAAATCACATTTTCATGCATTTGAGTAAAACCCCACCAGGCTTTAATATGAGGGTTCATGATTCAAATTGAGATTTGGGCATGGGTGAGGAAGAATTTCACCCATTCTAAAATCCTATATACCTTGGAATGGGCTGATTTCGAAGTTCCTTGAATACCCACAAGAAATTGATGGAAACATTGGAGAAGACCTTGAATCTCCCAAAAATCTCTCTAAGCTTTTGCTTGAGAATGGGCATGCATAAAGGACATATCTCACCTTAACCCACTCAAAAAATACACCAAACGATGTAGTTTACGGTCTTAAAATGCGGAAAATCGAAAATGCCCTTAAAATTATTTCCTGAAAACTACTCGGGACATACCAACGCGGCCGACCCAACGGGTTGTTGCAACATACCACGACTCGTGGTCTCAAGTCGTTAGGTCCACTTCCTCATATCATATCTCGAATCGTTCAAATGACTCATCAGGACGAGTCTTTACTTCAAATGACGAGTCGGTTGATCGACCGTCGTCAACTCCTTGACCAAACCCGACTTTCCTTTCCACGACCCGTGGTAGCATCCAATAGTCGTGGTCTCCATCCCAGTAGAAACATGAGATTCTCAATTTTCAAACAATTACAAGAAACAACGGGCCGTTGCTCCTCACCACGAATCGTGGGTTCCCGGGTGTTCCCCCTCGGCCTAAGCTCAGTCCTCCCAACGTGGTAACAACGGCTCGTTGTTCTTGACAGCAGTCGTTACCGTTCGTTGCCACCACTACTTCCCTGAACCCCCATTCCACGACTTCTTTCGATGACTCATGGTATCCATCCATGAGTCGTTGAGTCAATACATTGCATGATGTTTGCTAATTTTACGCACCTTTCAATTCAACTCCTGAGGTCTATTCTTAAGCCTTTCCAGGGTATTACAATATTTCCCATTTGGAAATATTCATCCTCGAATGTGGGAAACAAGCACCAAATAGAAACATAAAATTTACGGCCATATATTGATCATTTTAAGGAAATTTTCATGGAATGACTACCTCGAAGACAAAACCATATAGGTGGTGATCTCATACTTCACATACACATTCATACATATAAAAGAAACTTGCACACATGAACTAAATATGAAAACTAAATAGAGTCATAAGGAAAAACTGATAACCTGATAATTGGAACAGTAGGTAGAGAGCAAATGTGGATATCTAGCCATCATATGCGCTTTGGCTTCCCACGTAGATCCCTCAACATGCTGATTTCTCCATAAAACTTTAACGAACCTACTTCTTTCTTTCTCAACTTTCGAACGACAATCCAAGATTTCCATGATAATTTCTTATAGCAGAAATTTCTTTTACCCCAATGCTATTTACGGGACAACCAAGGGTACAGGTCACCCAAACACTTTTCAAAAGCGACACATGAAACACCCGGATGAGCTGAAGATAACTGTGAGGGCAAGTCCAACTCATAAGCCACCTTACCGACTCTCCTCCCCACAGCCGTAGGAGCCAACATAGTAGGGGCGAGTTTCCCTCTATTTCGAACCGCATGACTCCCTTCATGGGAGATACCCTTAAATACCTAGTCATCCATATTAAACTCGGATCCTTCCTCCTCATGAGCATATGATTTCGCGACTCACGGCGGTTTTAAACGGTTCCTTATCGGCGAGCCTTCACTATCACCTCGTGAGCAGAATCTGGTCCTATCACCAGTGCCTCGCCAATCTCAAACCATCCGATTGGGAGATCTGCACACCTTCGCCCGTAAAGAGCCTCGAACGGGACATTTGAATCTTGGAGTGATAACTATTATTATAACCAAACTCAATGAGGGCAAGTGATCATCCCAACTACCTTTAAAATCCATAACACATGCTCTCAACATGTCCTCGAGAGTTTGGATTGTTCTTTCCGTCTGGCCATCCGTTTGAGGATGGAATGCTATCCTTACTTAACTTGAGTCCCAAGTCCCTTTTGAAAAGACCGCCAAAATGGGAGGTAGCGAGTACCTCGGTACGAAATAATAGACAAATGGCACTCCATGAAGTCGAACCAATTCCCGAATATACAACTTAGCATAATCATCCACCGAATACGTAGTTTTTGGCCGGTAGGAAGTGTGCCGCCTTAGTTAACTTTGTCTACCACCACTAAATGGAATCATAGTGTCGATGAGTATGAGGTAGGCTGTAATAAAATCGATATTAATCTCTTCCACTTCCAGAGTAGAATGCTAATATCCTCAGAGTACACCTCAGGCCTTTGTGCTCGACTTTCGCTTGCGGAGCCAGTTTGGACATTTGGATACGAACTCCCAATATCCTTCTTCATACCATCACACCCAATATATTTCCCCAAGTCCCGATACATCTTCATGGATCCTAGATGGATGGAGTATACAGTACCATGTAACTCATGCAATATTCGAACTCTAAAATTATCAACGTCAGGAACACATAGTCAACCTTGGTATCACGCACCCCATCTCCCCTTAAGAAAACCTCCATCATCTTTTGACTACGCACTACTTTCTTGACTTTCTAAAAGTCAGATCCTCGTCTTTCCTAGATTTAACATTGACCACCAAGGACGATTCGGCAGTTATGTACAACAATACGGCCATCGGTTGAGTCGATCTATCTAACTACCCGGTCTTTTAAGTCGGTGTACATCTTTCACCAACTCCTTCTTCCCCCTCATTCACATAGGACACAAACTCCATTGAGAGCCTACTAAGCACATCACAGCCACATTTGCCTTGGCTAGGGTGGTAGAGGACAACGTGTAAGTAGTCTTTTAGTAACTCCAACCACCTTCTTCGGTACGAAAGATTTAGATCCTTCTATGTGAAAACAAATTGCATGCTCTTGTGATCCGTATCTACATCCATGTGGACCCCATACAAGTAATGCCGCCATATCTTTACGCAAACACCACGCGCGAACTCAAGATCATGGGTCGAATAATTCTTTTCATGAACCTTTAGAAATTTGTCTTGAGGCATATGTTATTACCTTCCCACACTACATGAATACACACCCTAGCCCGACTCTCGAATCATCATAATATACAACAAAGCCATCAGTAGCCTCGGACAAAGTCAACATAGGTGCTGAAGTGAGTCGGGTCTTCAACTCTTGGAAGCTTTTCTCACACTTCTCGACCAATGGAACTTTATCTTTTACGAGTCAACTTGGTCAAAGATGATGCAATAGATGAGAAACCCTTAAAAAACCTCCAATAGTAGCCTACTAGGCCCATGAAACTTTGAATTTCTAAAGTATTCACCAGTCTAGGCTAATTCTTCACCACCCTCAATTTTTCTGGGAATCTACTCTTATGCCCTTCACTTGATACCACATGACCCGAAATGCCACGAGTCTAGCCAAAGTACCACTTGCGAACATTGCATATAGGCCGATCCTTGAGGAGTCACAGTACTACCCTCGGGTGAGTGGCATGCTCCTCCTCGCTCCATGAGTATATGAAGATGTCGCCAATGAACACAATCACGAACATGTCCAAATATGACTTGAACACCACCATTCATTAGATCCATAAATGCTTCGAGGGCATTGGTTAGTTTGAAAGACATAACAACAAATTCATAGTGACCATAAGTCACCGAAAGTGGTTTTGAGGATGTCCTCTCCCAAACCATTTTTGGAGTGGTGATACCCGGACACGGGAATCAATCTTGGAGAAGCACTTGGCACCATGAAGCTGGTCAAACAAATCATCTCGATCTACAGGTAAGGGGCACATTCTTGGCCAGTAACCTTGTTCAGCGCTCGATAGTCAATACACATGCGAAGGAACCATCCTTCTTTTGAACAAATAAAACTAGTGCACCCCATAGACGCTCGGTCTAGTGAAGCCCTTATCCAATAGATCTATTAGTCGATCCTTCAATTCCTTTAGCTAAATTTGAGCCATCCTATAGGGAGTAATAGAGATAGGTTTTGTTTAGGGTAATAGATCAATACCGAAATCAATTTCCCTCTCGGGAGGAACATAGGTAAAATCATCGGGAAATACCTCACAGGATATTCGCACCACGGAATTGACTAAATAGTCGAGGACTGGACTCACATCCTTAACCCCTAACAAGGTGGTACATGAAACCTTTAGAGATCATCTTCTGGCCTTAACATAGGAAATAAACCGACCTGTGGTACCGAACTACCTTTCCACTCCAACACCGACTCACTCAGAAAATGAAATTCCACCGTACGAGTCCTATAATTAATCGAAGCATAACATGAAAACAACCAGTACATCCCAAGAATAATATCAAAGTCAGCAAGGTGCGGAGAGTAACCTTATGCAACACCGTGGCCAGGAAATCTCTATATACTCGTTTAGCTATGACCGAATCACTAATAGGGTCAAAAGCTAGAAAATGGATTACGACAAGGTTTTGGGACTAACTCCTAGGCTACTAGTAATGTAAGGAGTAACGAAGATAGGGTAGCTCCCGGATCTAGCAACGCATAAACATCAATATTAAAGACACGCAACATACCACTAACCACATTCGGCAGTCTCCTTCTCACAGCGTGAGGCGAGGGTATAAGTCGATTTTGGCGTTGTCCACCAGCTCCACTAGTCGATGCTCTGCGGAGCGGAACGGGATGGGTTATACGTGCAGTGGTCTACGCCGACCTCTATCATCACCCTGTCTATATAGGCACGCTCATGCATGTGCCCGAGACCTACACCAGCCATAGCAAACATCCGAACCGAGCAAGCACTCCCCATCATAACTCTTTCCGCACTTCTCATGGTGGAGGTATACTCTAGCTGATTGCCTCTCTAATCCCTCAACCCTAAAGCCCTACTCTTGATCACCCACAGGCATGGATAGAACACTAGATGATGATGGTGCTGGGGGCTAGTGACCTTTGCTTAAGCGTGAGGCGGTAGCCACCACCGGACCTCGATGTAGAAAACCCTTGGATTCGTTCGAGCCCTCTTTCCTCCCTCTCCTTCGCAGGCCGCCTCCATGCGGGTGGGCATACAACACTATGAGAGGGAAATTCCATATCTGGTGGAGCATAGCGAGTCCTTCAATCCTTGTCTAAATAACTTGACCACACCATGAATGAATCGGCTCACCGCGCCCTCGATCCATCACAAACTGCAGGGAATACTTTGACGGACGAGTGAACTCAAGAGAATACTCCGGCCAACATCATCTTTCCTGCTTGAGGTTAACATGTCAGTCGCCTTCAATTCCCTCATCTCCTTAGGGAGGGCCTATCGAGAAAAGCTATGTGGAACTCATCCTAGATGATAGGGCCTCTCCTGTTGCCCTCGTTGTCCTTCCATTTCTTCTACCAAATATAGGCGACCACTTTTAGCTAATAGGAGGCCAAATCCACATTCCCCATTTGTCACCCTCATAACCTTAGTGACCTTCAAGATCCCTTCAATGAACTCGTGTGCATCCTTATCCACCTTTGATCCCATGAACTTGGGAGGGTTCATCCTCAGAAGTATCTAATCCAAGCCACCCTTTGCATTGCCATTACGGCTGGAACACAACGCCAACGGCATCTTGGTTAGGCGACGGTAAAGGCCTGCCAACGTCTAAATAGCGCTCGAAACTCGGCGTAGGCAGCTGTCTCTGGTGCCTGGGGCTCCTGACAGTGGTGGAGCTTGCTGATTCTCATGGTCATTGCCATCTCCGTGGCCTTCATCATTTCCATATCTCCTTCCGTTCATTCTTCTAAGAGCCATAATTTGCAATCATGAATGCCACGAATTAAAAAGGATGGAAAAGCTTTTCATCGCATGACATGGAACATGACGGAGGAACACTTCCTAAACGTCTAGTTACCTCTTCGACGGAACTCCTAGGAGCACTTTAAACCTATGGCTCTTATACCAAGTTTCTCACCGGCACGAACGTATACGGATGGTGGACATGGGACGAGGACCCCAAGTAGACCCATGACACATGCATACATCTAATCTCTCATTTAATAAAGCAAAATACTTAGCATAATAAAACATAGAGAAACGTAAACATAGTGTAATATTAGAAAATACTAGACGTACATAAGATGAATATGTACAAATTGTCCTACTTGACCTCTACTACATACAATGGGTTGATGGGACAACATCCCCAACTAACCCAAACAAAGCTAGGAAACATAAAGATAACATAAAGTACGTCATACGGCCATCGCAAGATGAGGACTCACATATAAGATGAGAATGTAAGTTGAGATGGACTAAGGATAAGGATGAATGTGGTCGAGACCAATTTTATTATCAGCGAAGCGTCTGACATTAGAAGGTATGCGGTCGGTATGTGGAATGTCTTGAGCATTCAAGGTAAGTAAAATAGACATTTAAAAGTAAAGCAAAAATCATAAGTAATGTAGGAGAAGGACATCATGCATATATCATAAACTTCATAAGAAACATAGGGCTCGAGGCTTTCAAATCATTCATAAACGTTCATAATCATAATCGTAAGTAAACATTATCAAACATAACTTGAGACAATAATATAAGTATAAAAATGAATAATTTGCGGAACAATGGAGAACTCATCATAACGGACACCATCATGGTATGGCCTTTCATGATGCCCCAACTATCTACATCAAGTGGCGGGAACCGACCACACAGCTTGCCGGGGAAGGCGGTCGTCGTGAGTGTGATATCACATTTTAGGTATCATTATCAATCCATCATATCATTAGAAACCCACGGTGGCACGTTGTTATGAGTCACCGTCGTATTCTGACTGAATGTCGGGTTGCTCGGTGATAGACACGGCCCAAAAACATGTGTATAGGCTCATACATAAATCAGCCAACATCATGCATAATGATTCATTGGCTAAAATATAACATTTATCATCATTGATCCTTTAAAACCATGATTAGCCAAGAATCAAAAGGCCCTTTTCATCAGCCAACATCCCATAAATCAATAAATCATGCAATTCGTTCATAAAATTGTGAACTATCCTTTAACATGTAGAATTTCCCAATACTTTGACATATTCAATTCTTTCAAAAAAATATGCTCATAAACATGGGTAACTTGAAATCATGCTTTTCCATCATCAATAAACTCAATTTATAGAGTATTCATCATAAATCATAACTTTCATGAATCTTCATCAATGGGAATTTTAAATTTATAAAGCTTGAAACACGATATTAAAGAAAATGATATAAAACCCGCCCATCATTCATAATTCAATAATTAAAACTCAATTTAAATCATACCCATATAGAGAAATCATTTTCATGCATTTGAGTAAAACCCCATAGACTTTAATATGAGGTTCATGATTCAAATTGAGATTTGGGCATGGGTGAGAAGATTTCACCCATTCTAAACCCACCATACTGGAATGGAGGCTGATTTCAATGTTCCTTGAATACCCACAAAGAAATAGATGGAAACTCTGGAAAGAAGACCTTGAATCTCCCAAAAATCTCTCTAGGCTTTTTGCATGAGAATGGGCATGCATAAAGTACTTAAATCACCTTAATCCACTTAGAAAACACACAAAATAGCGTAGTTTTAGGTTATTAAGCGTGTAAAAGTAAAAGCCTTAAAATTATTTCCTTAAAAATTGCTTGGATGATACCAACGACCGATCCAATGGAGTCGTTGCAACATGACTACGACTCGTGGTATCAGTCGTTGGGTCGACTATCATATCTAAGATCCTTCAGCGACTCATCGGGAAGGTCATTACTTCAAACGGCGAGTCATTGGATCGGCGTCGTCAACTCCTTGATCAAACCCGGCTTTCCTTTCCCACGAGCCTCGCCCGACCGTGGTGGCATCCAACAAGTCGTGGTCTCCATCCATAGTAGGCATTGAGATTTCTCAATCTTAGGACAATGACTAGAAACAGCGAGTCGTTGCTCCTCACCATGAATCGTAGGATGCCCAGCTGATGCCTCCTCGGCCCTAAACTCGGTGCTCCCAATATTTGGAAACAATGACTCGTTATTTCGACAACGAGTCGTTACACCCTCTGTTGCCACCCTTTGCTTCCACGAACCCCCATTCCATGGCTTCTTCTTGACGGCTCGTGGTATCCACCCACGAGTCGTTGAATCATCCGTTATGTGATGTTTTTGCTAGTTTTGCACTTTTCAAACTCAACTCTGGTCTATTCTTAGGCCTTTCTGCGGTATTACAAAAGAGGACACTATAGATTTTCCATGATGACATAATTCAACGCCTCATGATGTAGTCGGCCAATCGGTAACACCACATTTAGTAGCACTATCTAAGCCGCTAAAGGGGAGTTTTGCCCTCTTAACCTTTTATTTTGTTTTGTGCATTGAGACCTTTGCACTATTTTAGGGTAGTGAGTGTATATTTTGACTTGAATGATGAAAATTGTATAAATGATGCTTGATTTATATGAAAAATCTTATTTGTATGGCATTATCCTTTTGATTGAGTTATTGATATGTGTGTTCATGATCTACTTTTATTCCATTTTACGTATTTTCCTAATATAGCTTCTTCTTTTCTTTCTTAGTATATCTTCTTTTTGCTTTGTAATTGTAGAACCTCATAGTTTTTAGTCATGGTTTTTAAGGAGGCTTACTTTTTGTTGAATCTGGCACAATAAAAGTAGCTTAAGTGTCATAGTATGTGGTCCCGATGATCGATTGTTAGGAGACATTATTAAGCATGCCGACCTACTTTGTTGAGTCTTCTTAGGTTGAATAAATTGTTTTTAACTTAGGTGGTGGTGGTGACAGTTGAGTTATTTACATGTATGCTAATATTTAAAAATAATGCCCCCTCAAATTTTGTCATAGATGTTTGATATTGAGTTGTATACCTCCAGTTAGGACATGAAAATATTGCCAATGTATCCCTAGTTGAGAGTGATGTGTTTACTAATTTTTATATCCATGTGCCAATGTGTGGAAAGTAATGTTGCTTGTTCACTTGATTTGGGCACACTCTAGGAGCATTCCTTGCTACTTATGCTAAAACTTAGGATTGACTATGGGTTGTAGAGATGAACTTAGGCCTTCTTTATACTTCACAAGCCATATGCCTAAAGATACCTACCAAATGATATATGTATCCCTAGTTTCCCTCTTTGATCCTTTGATCTTTTTCTTGATCGACCACAACGAAAGTCAAGACCAATTCTCAAGTTGACTCTCTTTTAAACCCATCCTCCTTAACACTTGAAAAGTGATGAAAAATGAGAAAAACATTATAAGTTGAAATTTGATAAGGAGGTAAAGAAATAAATAGGCCAAAATATAATGTTTGATCATATCCCAAGACTAATTGAGCAATGAGATAAAAAGAAGAAAAATAAAAAGAAAACAAAAGAAAAAGAGACAAATGACATTTGACCTCATAAAAACACTTTGGAATGTGAAAAGTTGTCACAGAAAGAGTAGGGGATGAAAGAAGGGATTAAAAGGTAAAAAGGTTGTGGAAAATTTATGAAGTGTTCAAGGATGGTAAATGAGTTAGTAAATGCCAAAATTATATCCCTATTGGCCCCTTTGACCTTCATTACAAGCTTAGAAAAAGAAGACTTTGTGTGATTTCAACTGGATATCAGAAAGAATTGCACTTAGGTAAATGACGAAGTATATGGTAGTAGTGACCTATCTTATCAACCTCTTTGTGAGTGCCCCAAGTGCATTTCTCTTCTCTCTTGATCTTTGCATCCTTGATATATGTGATGTAAGATAAAAAGGACACTTTCCTTAATCTTGTGGCAACATGTGGATGTGAATGGATGGCATGTTTTACTTCTCCAATCTATGTGTGTGCATGTTGATATGAATTGTTATAAGTGGGATTGCATTCTTAGTCCAAATAGTTACAAGAAAAATTATTTTTGATTGATGGAGAGGGTGGATAAATTGAAATGTGTGTGTTCATAGCTCTTTGTGCTCAACCACCCTAGTTGTGGCAATTTGTAGTCTGGGCATTAGTTAGGTGTAAAGGTAGTTTCTCTTCTTAGTTTTCTTAGTACAACCAAATGCTTTAAGTTGGGAGTTTTGATGTGTTGGGAATTAGCGACACATCTTTTCTTCAATTCATAGAATTTTGCATGTCTATAGGAGTTAAATTAAGTGGAAATAATCTTATTCTACATTTTAGGAACCCAAGCAAAATGAAGATGACGGGAGTTAAATTCATAAAAGCGGTCAAAGAAGACAAGACAATGAACGAGATGGATGCACATTACAGGTAGATGGTTTGTATCATGAGCCATCCAAGTCGAAAAGAGAGAGAGATTTCAAAACCAAGTTGAAAGAGTCCCTAAATGGCAGTTTGAAGGATGGACCATCTTTCCGAATACGTTCGAGTCAATTGATGAATGGACTCTGACGAGCGAAATGGAATTCTAAGGTACGGTACAAGGGATGAACCATCTTTCCAAAGACGGTTCATCGATCAATGGATGACAAGATGTTGACAGAAGCCAAATTGTAAAATGCAGACAAAGGATGGTCCGTCCCTACACACCTGGCACCTTTGAGTTTGAGTTAATTAGGCTTTTTTGGGACATAGTATGAATAGATTTTCTTGTAATTTTTTCCAGATCTTTTCATTCATAGTTTCGGTATCAATTAGAAATAGCTAGTTAGCTTTAGTTTAATTGTAGATCTTAAATTTTATCTTCTAATTTGAAGATCCAAGTTTATCTATTGAAGATTTGTTCACTCATTCAATTGCCTTCAGTAGCATGTCTAGTACTCTCTTTCTCTTCTTTCTTGCTATGGCAATTAATCGCAGTCTAGGATTGTGAACCTAATGATCTTAATTTGGCAAGTGAGTTTGGGCTTATAGACATTTGATTGATTATTTCTTTTAGTGTGTGATTAGTGATGAAAGTCACCTAATCCTGCCCAATTACCTTTATGAGGCAGAAAGAGCAAATTTAGATTGAGTTAGCATCAATCAACAATAAATCAAGGCATGGCCCTTGTTAAATGGATTCTCCTAGGCATAAGTTGAATTCCAATTGGTAACAAGCAATTGAGTAGAAATGGAGTTCTCTTCAATTTGCCAAAATTCATGAATTGACACTTGGTTCTATTAAAACATAATGTGGGTTTCCTAAGTCGTTGCGTGCTTGTTCGGCTGAGCCTATACTCAATCTATCCATATTGGTTAATTTAAGGGATCGACCCATAATTGGGGTCACTTCCCTAGAATAGTCTTAAATTGATTACAACCTAACAATTTCCTCTATATTTGTAGTTATATTTTACAAATATCATTTTGAATATACTCTAATCTTGCAATACTACAGTGCTAGTACTAGATAGAGTGTGCTTAATGTAGTATTTTTATGATTTGACCCCAACTCTTTTGGGTTTTTATATTTGCGGCTATCGTTTACACTACCCACGATTGGGAGTGGATTTAAACGACATCAACAAATAAAAGTTCTCACCACACATTGGCACATAGAAATCAAATAGACTAATCATTTCTACTCACATCTAGGTAATCAATGCCACAATTGTAAGTAAATATCACAAATACGAGGTAAACATGTCAATATAAAATAGTTGTAGGAAACTTTTTGAAGGAGCAATTTTTCAAATAAGCATGCAATAAGCTTATTTGCCGCCACCACCTAAGTCAAAAGCACTTTATCCAACCTAAAATGACTCAAACATAGATTGGCACCCTTAAAGTCACCTAGAAATCTACCATAAGGATCAATCATTACAATTTTAACTATATTATTTGGCCGAGATTCAACAAAAGTTCGCCTCCTAAGAAAAACTATGGCTAAGAAAACCTAGAAGGACTTTACGTCCTATAAAAATAACTATATCTAAACTAACTACAAAAGAAAGAAATGACAGCACGCACTACATCCTTATAATTAAAACATGCATCACCATCTCCATCAACCACCCTACCCCTCTGAAAGCTACCACGGTATCCTCAATGAATGCCAAAAATAATAGTAAAGGTGAGAACTCCCTTTGGTGCATTTGGTGCACTAGACAATCCATGTGGGATGACATCGGGAGCTCCGGGAGTAGGTGCAATTATGAAGTATGTGTATAACCTCGAATGAGTTTCCTCACAGAATGTCCTGATTTACTATCATGGTGCTACGCAAAACCAACATTTTGTTTAAGCACAGGTTGAGACCGAGTCCCTGAGATGGAATTTCTCAACTAGCTTGTCCTCATCAACAATGCCAAGATAGTGGTTGATCCTTTAGCCATTGACATTGAATGTTTAGGTCATTTGTTCTTAAATTTATAATTTAACAACACCATATAGTGAAGACATTTATTATCTTGAAAGGCCTCGACAACCTAGACTTCAACTTCATTGGAAATAGATTGATTCTTGAATTGAAGAGCAACACTTGATCACTAGGGTTGAAGTCATATTATTGGATTTATTTGGTCAGAAATATGCTTCATTCTTTCTTTATCCATGGCTACATTTTCAATGGGAAAAATTCATCAATTTCATTTAGTTGATTCATCCTCAACTTTTCTACTTCACCCCGCTCCATGTTTAGCTTTTTTAAGGCCCACATGACATTATGTTCAAGTTCTACTAGGAGGTGACATGTCTTCAGAAATACCAATCGATACAGAGATCCATCGATTGGGGTCTTATAAGATTATCCAGTATGCCCAAAGAGTATCATCTAGCTTATGAGACCGGTAAGGTCCGATTTGCCTTTACCATTTTGGCTAAAATATTCTTGATTTCTCCTCTTTTGGACACCTACAATTGGCCACTTTGATACGAGGATGATAGGAGTCGCCACTTTATGCTTGACTCCATATTTCGAGAGTGAACCATCAAATTCTTTGTTGCAAAAATGAGAGAAATCATCAATAATAAGGCATTTGGGAGTGCCGAATCTAGTAAAAATATACTTCTTTAGGAAAGTAGTGACTCTTTGCTTTATTCGGTAGTGCTGCAACTTAAACCCACTTGGACACATAGTCCACTGCAATTAAGATGTGAGTCTCCCAAGGAGCTCTAAATAATCCGCAAAATATATACCCCAAACATCAAATAGCTCGACCTCAAGCACAATGTTTAAATGAATCTCATGCCTTCTACACATATGGACCCCCTTTGTCATTAGCATTGGTAACAATACTTAATTAAATATTAGCATCATGATATATCAACGGAGTCAATTATATCCACACTCGAAGATTTTTTTTACACATAAGTTTCTAGCGTTTAATCGGCCTATTCGCATGTTGGTTGAGACTTTTAGAATGCCATACGTATGAGGAAGGGCCCGGGAAAAGGACAAAATAGTGCCGAGGTTGGGATTTCACGAGTAGAGCGAACCAAGCTTCCCGAGGAGGGAGCAAAGTGGCACGGAGAAGAATCAACGCGTTAGCCAACGTGACATGGGTAGAATCAGCGTGTTGCACGTTGCCCTATCTATTGCCTCAAGTATATAGGGTCTCACACTTAGAAATTAAGTTATAAATCAAAAACCATGACCAACGGAGGATAGGGGCAGAAGGAGAATTATAATTTCATTCGATTACGCCTCTAAACGCCATTCCAAATTCAAATTAACCGGGTACGAAGTATAAAGTACGAGGAGCATTTCTACGGAGTTAGTTTCGTGAAATTCGCCCGGCGAATCATCATCCCACCAGGCCAAAGTTGTTGGAATTGCTCCAAAATAGTGCCAATACGATCTCAGGCTTAAAGTAAGCATATCTCCCTTCTAGATTCTCAAGAAATAACGAGGTTTCGGTCGTGTTCCGTAAAATTGGAATACAGTTAATATTTATATATAAAGTTATCCTTTTTGCCAAACTTAGTGTTAAAAACTAGTCTTATCTTTCTAGTAACACGATTTCAGGTTGGAAGAGATATTGAATACTTATTGGAACTCTCCGAGTTAATCGGTAAGCAGTGATGTGAGGTATGTAAGGCTATTGTTTCGGCAAGTTAGTTTCTTGACATAGTAATCCATTATGAATCCCGGTAAGTATGTCGGAAGTATGTTACCATGTTTAATTGTCGTTGTCGGTTGAGACTTGTAAATTGTATTGTTTTGGGCTGCATTATGCACTGTATAGCTTCCGTGACCGCCCCGGAGTTTAATAGGCTGTGTCTACTGCGCCCGCGGGCGGATACGTTGCTCACGGTGGCATGCTGTCGCAAGGGACGAAAGTAGATTCAGATCCTCATATTTGTCATGGTTGGCCTTATACACACACCGCCGAGCCTTACGCCGGGGGTGTAGATATAAAGGAGTCCTTCGGACTCGGGCAAAAACTATATAGTCAGGGCAGCCCCGGACCCAGGTTGCGGACCTAGGGGATCTGAGCGGGATGCTTATAGATAATAGTTGATTCGGTTTGACCTGGATGAGGTATATAGATTGAGGTGTACTCCACTTTAGGGCTAATGGGGGCCGAGGTGGGACGTTACTGCGTCGATTGTCCCTTCTGACTTATGGGGGCAGGTAATGTTTATGTTGCTTTTATTCTTGATAGTTAGGCAGTATGACGCCTTGTTTGTGGTATGACCTACCTCCCTTATTACGGTTATGTTTTAGTCCTGATTTCACTACCTCAGTCATCTTGATCCATTTTCTTTACTTGATCATTGTTAGTTCTATTTTCTACTTTCAGATATTTACAGTTACTCCTTTACATACTCGGTACGTAGTGCGACGCCCTCTCAGGGCACTACATTACTTGCACCGCATGTACACATAGACGAGGAGCGAGGTCCCTCGGTTCCGGCCGACCACACGAGCCATTAGCTCCTTTCTTTGGAATTTGTGTGATAGAGGTTTACTTTTCTTATTTTGTTTATGCAGTATGAGAGTTCACCATGTTACACCTCGTAAATTTTTAACATGTAGATGGCCTATTCGCATGTTGGTTAAGAGTTTTAGAATGCCATACATGCTGAAAAGGCTGGGAAGATCGGACAAGCGTCAAGTAGGCGCGTCGCAAGGCAAAAATGCGACTTATAATCTACGCATTCCTTGAATCCGACTTATAAGTCCCAATTATATAAAACCTCCAACTGGTTTATTTCATTAACTTCCTTATAATTTCTAGAAAAGTCGCGAGAAGCGAGAGGAGAGCGATGAGGTTTTGATAATTTCCGTTCGATTACGCCGTCAAACGCGTTCCAAACTCGAATTAACCTCGAATGCGAGGTATTTAGAAGCAAAGAGACATTCCTACGGATTTAGTTAGCGAAATTGGTAGGCAAATCGGCGCTACCGAGCTAAGGTAAGTGAAATTGCTCCAAATAAGTGTCAATGTACTCCTAGCCTTAAAGTGAGTATTTCTACCTTCTAGACTTTCGGGAAAATGCAAGTTTTCGATCATTTTCAACAAGTCAAAGTTGGGGCTTTGTATATATATCAAAAGTGATGTTTTCTTCCAGAATTTTAGTGTATTTAGTTTTAATTGATGTATATGTGAATGCGGTTGGGAGAAATAGTAGATGCGTAGAAGCCGCCCGTTAGTCGGATAATCAAGCGAAGGTATGTAAAGCCATTTCCTTCGGCAAGTTACTAACTCTAGCCTAGCATAATACGATGAAAGCTCCACCTTGAGAATTCCGGAGTCGAATATTGGGTTTTATGCGGGTCGATCATCATCTTGCGTTGTTATATTATATTGATCAGAAAGTTAGTGGCTTGATTATAAATGGCGAGATATTATTTTAGACTCGGTATAGTCCGGTATGCGTTTAGCAAGCATGTTTATAATATTACGACATATATTTAGAATAAAAGTTAGTAAAGCCAATATCGGAGCAGGACGGATAATATTCGGTCTGATGCAGTCGAGATAGTATCACGACTCTGAGTATAGCCATACGGTCGAGATAAGATCCAGATTCGTATAAAGTAGTGAGAATCGAGTATAACACGAAGAGTTCGGAATAAGAAATCGGATTACAGATAGTATTTTCAGTTTAAACATGCTTGCTCTATATGTGATTATTGATTGTTGAGACTTGATTGTGTCGTGAGGGCACCCTTGAGCGTCCTCGCCGCCTGAGTTGTATTTGTGTCGACCCGCGAGCGGGTAGGTATACGTCACTCCAAGAGGTGGCATGCCGTCGTATAGGACAAAGATGGGATGAAGCTTTCCCCATATCGGCGTCAGTGTGATACGATTTACCACATTGTGCACTTTGCGCCCGGGGAACATATTACAGTCTGAGACGATTCTGATTCACAGTTTACGGTACGAGTCCTTGAGGATGAACACGATTATTTATATGAGAGGCCATAGCCCGGCCCCGGGAGACCCAGAGGGGCAGTAGAGGTGCTCGTAATTAGTAATTGAGTGGAGTGACTTATTTTTTGGATGGTTTGACTCGGGTAGGGTATTAGATTGTTTGATTGGTTGCCACCTTAAACATGGGGCAGTATTGTTTCCCAGCATTATATATATATATATATGTATTTATATGTTATATGAGCTAATAGACAGCGGGTCACCATGTGGAAACGCTCGCTCTGCCTCATTCACGATGCAGAAAAGTCGATTAAGCTTATAGCAGGTTAACACGAATCCAGATATTTCTGTTTTCAAAGCTTTTAGTTATATTTATTTTCGGATGTGCCAGTTTGCTGCGTACTCGGTACCAGTGGTACGCGCCCGTTTGGGGCGCTACATTTACTCACCGCAGGTACTCATAGACGAGGAGCGTCCCTCGTGATTCCGGCGCCGACTTATTGAGTCATCGGCTCCTGTCATCAGTACAGGCTTGACTAGAGTCCATTTTCTTTCTATTGTTGTGTACGGTATGGGTAGGTCGGGGCCTGTCCCGACCATTTTATAAATATTCATAGGGTCCTTCATAATTGTATATACATATATCTCCACGTGGTTAGTGGTGTCGGTCGTATGGGGCCATGCATTTTTAGTATTGTTGATTGTGTTGGCCGTATGGGGCCATATTCGAATAGTAGTGGTGACCTTGCCGGTCACGTAGATGCTCTGATATCCATTACATTGAGGTGCAAACAGCTGATAGCATGGTGGCCTTGTCGGCCCGCATAGGTTTCCCTATAAGAGCCAAGTTACAGTTAGGCGTGTCTGAGCAATTGGCTATAGACGATCGGCCGGAGGTTGTATTTGCAGCCGTTATATAGCCCGTCAATTCCGGGAATACGAGATAGAGTCCCAGCCGGGCACCAGATATTGCTTAGGCTCGCGGTTTGCGATCCGAGGAGTCCTAGTGGGGCACCAGGTGCAGTCCTTACCCCCAAGGCGGGGCGTGACAAACTTGGTATCGAAGCGGAGTCGTATCCCGAGGAGTTCGCAAGCCGTGCTAAGTAAGTGCTCTTGCCTATGGATGTATTATGCACCACATACTATAGGCGGAAAACATAGCATGATAGGATGGTTACTTTTCTTCTCATTCGGTCGTACTTTATAGAGAGTACGGTATAGGGTTGAGTCCCTCTGACTTACCATATTCTTTGAATACAAATACAAGCCAGACCAGCGATATCCTATTCCCGGCAAAGATGGATAAGCAGGAGAGGGCACCAGCAGGTTACAAGGTAATGACGGCGGCGGGGAGGTACCGGGGACCTCCCAATGTGATACCTTTATCGGTAACATTCCCGGTATATTTCTATAACCCCGAGTAAGAAGTTAGAAGCATAACGTACATACGGGTTGATTTATTTGTTAGATATATAAGATCTGATTAAGATAATAGACAATAGCGAGATTATCGGATAAGTGTGAGAAGAGAGGAAATGGGATTCCCACCTCCATCTTTTCGGATCTGGTACGGTTCCATGTTTCGTTTCGTTGCAATAAGAAAAGGGGCTATTCCTATCTCTTAGTTTTGATTCCCGATTATAGTAAAGGGCATAAGGATTGAGGCGATGTTTGCCAAAGTAAATTTGTAAGTGAAGATGGATTGGTTGATTCAGAAAATGTTAGAAGAGTAAAGACCCTTAGGATTATGTAAGTTGTGCGGACCCTCGCGGTAATAAGTCGGAAGAGCAGTAGACTATTAACTTACTTAAAGTGGGCGTAGGAGATCCATCGGTGATGGACTTCCAGTAATAGTCACGTTCGAGTCAGAAAAAGGCCAAGTCCGCCATAACATGCTAACGAGCAATATATACTGCAAGATAATAGTTATGACTTCAGTTGTGATACCGAATGATAGGAAGGTCATGTGAATCAGAGGGTCGGCGCAAGCGAGGAAGAAGTATAGTGATTTGACCGGTAACCTTATTGTGACAATGTAAGAAGGTACCTTGAACCCCGAGCTCGGCTTAAACAGGAGATATGGAGCGAGAATACCGGATTTTGAGGGAAATTACAATCACCCCAGGAATGATAGAATATCGTGTATTAAGGACTAAGCCTCGGACTAACAATTAAGAGACGGTGGTGCGGTTCCAGAATGCTGCGGTACGTCCGCCTACGAAGAAGTTAAGAAACTGCCGATACAAAGACTCTAATCTAGTGCGGCATGGAGATAAGGCCCAGCGGAGCAGTCGTGGGCTCTCAATATAATGCCAAGTAAGGCCACAATATTTGGATGTTGACCCCACATTGTAAGAGGGCGAAATTTCAATAGCCAGACCATAATTAAGCGCATATGTTGTTGCTTCAGAATGGGATGAAAATCCAATGAAATGATAAGAGAGGGCCAAGGAGATATCATTAGACCGTGAAGCCCCGGTATATCATGTACGATATGAAATTAGGTAAAACATGTCGGAGATTACTATCACTACAAATTTAGTATGTATTATACGTAGTTGTTGATATATATGTACGGACCACGGATATGCGTGGCCGGCTTCCAATAGGGGTTACAATTACAGATTCTGGTTAGTTGCTAGGAATTATATAAGAGTGTATCGCAGGACCCCTCGCAAAAAGAAGAAGAAAGGGGCGGGTTAAGTGTGATTCACGTATGAGGCCACAAGAACTCTCTCGGCTTTCGGTTTATTGAGTTAGCGAGACTTATATGCTTGTTCTCAGATCTAGGCTTTGGAAGCTCACAGGAGTTAGTAGCCTGGGTCAGGTGGTTGATGATATGGGCATAGTTAGGCCGGTCTAAAGACCAGAAATTGCTTTGTATTAGCGGAAGCATCCCTAAAGATCGATAACATTATCGCATGTGCCGGAACCGAGAATTAGAGACCGAATAGGCATACTTGAGTTAGCAATATTAGAATTTTCCGGTATGTTAAGTGGTGGTACATCGTTTTACCAGCTTTGTAGGTGAGAGTCGGCCTTAGACAAAATCTAGCGGTTATTATGTGGAACACCCACTTCGTCGGCCCGGCCGTCCCGGTCGAGACAAGCAAAGTGGGCACCCCAAGAAAAGGAGTCCACATCAGTGAGTCGATGTGAACTAGTACTTGTTTGGTTCTCATAAGATATTCGAATATAGAGCCCAGAAGACGATCTTTATAGAATGGCTCATAAGACCGAGAATTTCCCGAGCAATGAGTATAAATCCAAGTGAGTGCAATTAAGGCATAAGAAATTGGTAGTATTTTGCTAGCATAGTGTTAACTAAGACAAGGAGATCGGTAGATTCCTGTGTGAAGATCCGAGAGATTGATTTCACGAAGAAGTAAAGTCGATTAAGCCCAACTCTATAGTTGTTCCAAGTAGAATAACAAAACGGTTAGTTGTCCACAACTCCGCTGATATGTCGCAGACTCGAGATGCTTGAGTAGGACATTTAGAGCATTGTTGAACTACTTCGGCATTTGGGTCATTCAACTATTGATTATTCAAGGTTATTCGGGCAGTTATTAGAGATCATGATCATTATCGGGATCCTGCGATCGAATACGGGCACATGGTGTACGGACGATCGTTCGAGGTTATCCCGGCAACAAAGTAGTAGCATGCGGCCGGAAGGCCGGATAAGCTCTAGCTATATCGGTAGATTACACATCGGTTTCTCCGGCATAATAAGCCCGTTATGACCGTCAATTATATATCAAGTTCTCTAAATGTGAATATTACGTATCCAATCGAGAGAAGAGCCAATGTAGTAACAAACGTCCTTAGCCATAAATCTATGGGGAGTTTCGCATATTTGTAGCCGAACGGCGGGAATTGGCTTGGGAAATACACCAATTAGCCGGTTTAGCCATTCGTGTAGCGAAACAAAGGACAATAGAGCGGTAATTGAGAACACCATTGTGTGTGCGTTAGTTGTGGAGGTAAAGGAGCGGCGGTATGAAGATCCTGACTGGTCCAGCTTAAGGACATGTAATCGGCATGGGAAAGCACCCGATTTTCAGATGGCGAGGATGAAGTGCTGCGATGTAAGGGCCGCCTGCGTGTTCCAGATATTTCAAGGCTCCGCCCGGCGATTATGAATGAGGTACATTTTGCCCGCTATTCTCTCCACCCAGGCGCGACGAAAATGTATCACGATATCAAGGAAATCTACTGGTGGCCAAGTATGAAAAGAGAAATACCCGAATTTGTAGCCCAATGTCCCCAGCTGTCCAACGAGTGAGCGGAACACGAGAAGCCGGGGCGGGTTAACTCAAGACATAGCTATGCCTCTGCTGAAAGTGGGAAGTAGTGAACATGGACTTTGTAGCGAGGATTACCCCCTAACCGGCATAAACATGATTCCATTTGGGTAATAGTTGTGAGACTATAGAAATCAACCCATTTCTTGCCGATGAAAGCTACTTTTTCTACCGAATTATGTCGAGCGTATATCGAGAAATAGTTCGGTACACGGTGTTCCCAGTGTCTTATTATCTCTCGACGGGAGAACACAGATTTAGCTAGATTTTGGCAGTCATTTCAGAGAGGTCTAGGAATGCGAGATTAATTTAGGCACAACATTCCACCCTCGGAGACGAGATGGACGGGGCCGAACGCATTATTTAGGCAGCTCGGACATGCTACGGGCGTGTGTGCTAGATTTTGAAGGTTCTTTGGGGCGAGCATTTGCCGTTAATTGAGTTTGCTTATAACAATAGCTATCACTCATCTATCCAGTTGCGCCCTTTGAGGCATTATATGGGCGAAGATGGGAGAATCGCCAGTTGGCTAGTGTGAAGTGGGAGAGTCGGCGTTGATTGGGCCGAGACATTATTCAACGGTCAGAGGAAAAGGTGAAGATTATTAGAACGCCTACTAAGCGCACGAGAGATGCCGAAATCATATGCGTGTGGCGCAGGAGACCTAGGAATTTGAGTGAATATTTGGTATTTTTGAACGTATCTCCGATGAAAGGGTGATGAGATTCGGTAAAAGGGTAAGCTCGGCCCAGGGTTGTTGGGCCTTATCAAATTCGTCAAGAATAGGCCAAGTGGCATATGAGTTGAACTTGCCTCGAGTGAGGAATCCGTTCATCCGGTCTTTCACGTATCTATTAGAAATGCACTTAGAACCCATCGAGGCTTGAGTCGAGTCAAGATATCCCGAGGTTGCGGAAGAGGCTGGCCTATGAAGAGGTTCCGGTAGCTATCTTAGGCAGAGGAGCAGTTCGTAGATTTGAGAACCAAGAATGTGCGTCTGTCAAATCTTTGTGGCGTAAGGAACCGGGAGAGATGACTTGAGAGGCGAGAGGAAGATAACGAAATCAAAATACCTCACTTATTTCAAGCCTAGTCGAACCTTGGTATACTAGTATTATTATTTTCATACGGTGCTTTATAGTGTATGTATCAATGAGATAATCGATTCCAATCTTTCATGTGATGAATACTATAGTATTGTGTGGAGTACTGTATTGGACTTTTCTGCATTTCAGGTTTTAGGATAGTCCATATTACGGGAAACTCTGCTTAAAATTTTCTAGATACAAGTTGAGTAAATTGGGAAGTCCTAAAGATAAAGTTTACATTCGGAGCGAATGTTCACAAAGGGGGAGAAATTTCACACCCCGTAAATTATTGCCATGTAGATGGCCTATTCTCATGTTGATTTAAGAGTTTAGAATGCCATACATGCTAGAAAAGCAGGAAAGATTGGACAAGCGCCAGAGTCGATTAACGTCGCAATGCAAAATGCGACTTATAAGTCCCAGTATATAAAGCCTCCAACTTGGATTATTTCATTAACTTCATATAATTTCTAGAAAATTCGCGAGAATAGAGAGGCGTGAGGTTTTGATAATTCCATTCGATTACGCCGTCAAACGCGGTCCCAACTCAAATCAACCTCGGATGCGAGGTATTTGTAGCAGCAAGGAGCATTCCTACGGATTTAGTTTCGCGAAATTAGTAGGCAAGTGTGCCGAGCTAAGTAGATGGAATTGCTCCAAATTAGTGTCAATGTACTCCTAGCCTTAAAGTGAGTATTTCTCCCTTAAGGACTTTCGGAAATAGCAAGTTTTCGACCATTTTTCAACAAGTCAAGGTTTGGGTTGTATATATATAAAAAGTGATGTTTCTTCAGAATTTTGAGTGTATTTAGTTTTAATTGATGTATATGTGAATGCGGTTAGGAGAAATAGGTGGAGTACTGATCGAGCTTCGCCAATTGTTCGGATGTCAAGGCGAAGGTATGTAAACAGGTTTCTTTGGCAAGTTAGTAACTCTAGCCTAGCATAATTCAGTGAACTCCATAGCAGTTCTACCAGTCGAATATTGAGTTTTATGCGAATTAGATCTCATCTTGCGTTGTTATATTATATTGATCAGAAAGTTGGTAACGATTGCCAAATGGCGAGATATTATTTTGGGCCTTCGATTATAGTCATTGTCGTTTATAAGCGTGTTTTATAATATTACGACATATATTTAGAATAAAGTTAGTAAGTAATATCAAACAGACGGATAATATTCCGGATACGATGCGGTCAGATAGTATCTCGGCTACGGTATAGCCATACAGTCGAGATAAGATCCCAGATTCAGTATAAGTAGTATGAGAATCAGTATAACACGGAAGGTTAGAATAAGAAATCGGATTACAGATAGTATTTTCGGTTTAAACATGCTTTCTATATGTGATTATTGATTGTTGGGAACTTGATTGTCGTGAGGGCACCCTTGAGCATCTCGCCGCCCTTGGGTTATTGGCATGTCATTGCGGTGGGTAGGTATCGTCACTCCAAGAGTGGCATGCGCGTCCAGCGATAGGATGAAGATGGGATGACTTCCCCATATCGGGTTAGCACTTAGCAGTACAATTTACCCTGTTGTGCACTTGCGCCCGAGGCAATTCTGGTCTGAGAATATTTACAATTATAGTTTTACGGTACGGGGAGTCCTTCGGGCTCGGACAGTTATTATATCGAAGGCCATAGCTGTTTGGAGACCCAAGGGGCCGGTAGAGGTGATCGTAGTTAGTAATTGAGTGGAGTGACTTATTTTGGATAGTTTTGACCTGGGTAGGGGTATTAGATTGTTTGATTGGTTGGCACCTTCCGACATGGGGTGGTATTATTTCTTTCTTGTTATATATATATATATGTGTTATATGTTCTATATGAGCTAATAGACAGCAGGTCACCATGTCGATAAGAGTACGCTCTGCCTCATTCACGGTACGAAAAGTCTGATTCGACATAGCGATTCTTACAAATCCGGATATTTCACATTTTTTCAAAGCTTTTAGTTATGTTGTTTATTTTGGATGTATTCGGTTGCTTTGCATACTCAAATTGCAGTGTGTGATACCCGTTTGAAACCCATTGCATTACTCTACTTGGTACTCATAGGCGGTCGATCGTGATTCGGCCCGACTTATTGAGTCATGACTCTGTCATCCGGAGCTAGACGGCCTGAGTAGTCCATTTTCTTTCTATTGTTGTACAATATGGGTAGTCAGGCCTATCCCAGCAATTTTATCAATATTCATAGAACTGTGATTGTATATACATATATCTCACAGCCAGTTCTTGGTGCTAGGTCGTGTGGGGCCGTGCATTTGTTTAGTATTGTTGATTGTTATCCATGTGGGGCCATATTCGATAGTAGTGGTGACACTGGTGTGATGTCTGATATCCATTACATTGAGTTACGAGGCAACTAGACGGCATGGTGGCCTTGTCGACCCGCATAGGTTTTCCCATAAGAATAGGATTACGGTTGGGCGATGATACAAAGCAGGTGGCTATAGGCGATCGGCCGGAGGCTGTATTTACAACCGTTATATAGCCCACTCGATTCGAGGAATACGAGATAGAGCGATCGAGGCACCGGAATGTGCTTAGGCTCGCCGGTTGCGGTCCCGAGTCCTAGTTGGGCACAAAATTGCAGTGCACTAAAGGCGGGCGTGACGGGCCGAGCCTGTCCGGAGACCATCTTGTCCTCTAGAGGCTTGCAGATTGCATTAATTCACTGTGGTTAGATGATATCGGCCGTGTGGGGCCATGTGTTCTAGACTATATGTGTTGGCCGTGTGGGGCCTTCATTTAGCCGTTGACTAATGACCTTATCGTTCATAGTTCAATTTAGCATCTAATTTTACTTTTCGATTATAACTAGATATCATGGTGGCCTTGTCGGCCCACATGGGGACTCCTATGTTCGTTCGTCTCTGGTTAGTTGTTTATTTCACGGAGTGTCTATAGACGCGTCGGTCGGGGTTGTATTTGGCCCGTTATATAGCCTGTAGTTTTCTTGATTCTAGAGTAAGAGCCATCCCTGCACCGAGAGTTGCTTAGGCTCAGTCACACCTCGGCGGTTCGGTCCTAGTAGGGCACCATGTGCAGTCATGCCTCCCAAAGTGAGACGACAAACTTGGTATTAGAATGAGTCATGTCCCGGGAGTCTTGTGCATCTTAAGTAGGCTCTTGTCTATGAATGTGTTGTGCACCACATACTATAGACAGGAGGATGCAAGGCATGACAGGATAGTTACTCTTCTTCTTATTCGGTCGTGCTATAGAGCGGTACGGTATAGGGTTGACTCCCTAAGCTCATTATATTTATTTTAATAGAGGAATGTTGGATCGGCCCAACACCCTACGGGCGGAGGTTAGATGCTTGACGAGAGAGGGCACCCAGCGGTGCCTCATCCTCGGTCGGGAGGTAGCGCGATCGAGGATGATACGGGCCATCATCTCGACCTCCTAGCAATCTCCCATCACGTCGAGGAGCAGCCAGGACGGTCGGTTTGACCCAGCACCACCTCAGGAAATTTCCTCTCGTACCATCCAGAGCCCGGGAGGTGGTGCCCGATGGTTATGTAGCACGAGATGATAGGCGCAGGCGCATTCGATTGCCATCTACGGTGCGGGGAATTATTAGGAGGGCCGGGTAGTTCGAGGGTCCAAGATTTCCTAGCACTAAGTCCCTGCAATTCATAGGACGGAATCGGACCAAGGACCCTTAGGATTTCTTAGACCCGGTCTGAGGATTTTCAGAGTGATACATGCTACACCCACAGGTGATTGGAGTTAGTAGTATTAAAACACGGGACAACATCGTACTTTGTTATGAGGTTGGGGAGAGGACCCGAGGAGAGATCTTTCTCCTCCGACTTGGTCTAGCTTTTCGAGCTTTCTTGGATCATTACCTACAACGGGGGAGATTAAAGGCCAGGGTTGATGAGTTCCTACACTTGGAGCGGGGGTCGATGAGTGTTAGGAATATGCCATGCGGTTTGATTCCTTGGCTTGTTAGGCGCCCGGCTTTTTGTGTACACCATGCCGGGTAGGGTACACTACTTTGTTATGAGGAGAACCGAAGTATGTTGAGACACGTATCACGGCCACCTTTGCGAGGATATGGATATCGCCCGTGTGCGAGATTTTGCTCGAGAATATTGAGGGTATCGAGATAAGCGGCAGCGGGAGATTAGGAGAACAAGCTAGGAGCGGGAGCCGCGGGGGAAGAGGCCGGATGGATTGCGGGAGGAGTCCCGAGAGGACACAGAGCCACGATTATCGAGATAGGCGCCTAGACCCCCGCCTCCACCACAGGTAGAGGAGAAGCGAGGTCTAGGCATGCGGCCCGAGCCCGACGGAGGTTGTAGCGGTAGGTTCTGATGGCAGATGAGGTAGAAGCGAGTGGGTTCACAATACCACTTTTCCCTATTTGCGATCGACGCCACTTTGGAGCATGAAGGTATGCCTCCACGGCATGCTACATTTGTGGATAGGAGGGTCATCGGATGAGGTGTCCGGCTAGGGGGTCGGGGGTGACCGGGATCAACGGGATAGGTCCTCGGTAGGATCACGAGCTCCGGCATCCCGGCCGGGCGTAGGCCCTCGGTTTCGGCGTGCGAGAGGCCGAGACGGATCGAGGGCCTCAGTTAGTGCAGCCAGGCCGTGCCTTGCACTACGGGCGATAGAATTAAAGGAGTCATCACCGAGATGTTGTGTTGGTATGTTGAACATTTACTCTCATCACACCTTATGTGTTGATGGATCCGAGATCCCACCTTGTCCTATGTTACACGTTAGTAGCTCGAAGTTTAGTATTATGTTGGAATTGCTTCAGGAGACCTTTCTTATGTATCTACACCCGTTGGTGACTCTATAGCCATAAAGGTCTATTGGAGGTGTATAGTAGAGGTTTCCGGTGCGTCAAACTACGGCGAGACTTGATAGAACTAGAAACGGTTGATTTTGATGCTATTATGGGTATGGATTGGCTAGCTCCATGCTATGCCAATGTGGAATGTTGGACCAAGATTGTCCGATTCCACTTTCTAGGGAGCGATACGGGAATGGAAAGGAAGTACAGCCACGCCAAAATGGTTATTTCCCTATCTTGGCGAGAAAAATTTATAGCAAAGGGTGCATTTATCATATTGTAGAGTTCAGGATGTTCGGGAAAAGCCTCGGCCCTTCGGTCTATCCCGGTGATTAATGAATTTCCGACGTATTTCCGGATAGGCTTCTGGTATTCCCCCAAAAGGGAAATTGACTTTCCAATCAATCTATTACCGGGCACTAAGCCTATATCAATTCCTCAGTATCGGATGGCTCCTTGAACTCGAGAGAACTAAAGGAACAAGCTGAAGGATTTGCTAGACAAATTGCTTTATCGGGCGAGTGCCTCACCATGGGGTGCGCCGGTTACGGCCGTGAGGAAGAAGGACGGCTCCCTCCGTATGTGAGTAGATTATGACATTTGAATAAAGTCACTATCAAGAGTAGGTATCCCCTGAGAATAGATGATTGGTTTGATCGGCTGCGGAGCGAGTATTTTTAAATATTGACTTAAGATCGGGGATATCATCGAGTCGGGTTTGTGAAAGAGATATTCAAGACTACCTTCAGGACCAAGTGTGGTGCTTTGAATTTCTAGTCATGTCCTTCGGGTGACAAATGCCCAGCCGGTGTTCATGGACACGATGAACAACATTTTCGAGACCATACACACAGACTTGTTCGTGATAAGTAATTATCAATGATATTACGGTGTATTCTCGCTCGAGGAGGAAGATCACTAGGATCATCTACGGACAATGCTCCAAATTCTCAAAGATCTCCAGCTATATGCAAAATTTTCTAAATGTGAAATTTAGAAATTTTTAGATTTAGTAGCCTTCTTGGGCCATATTGTGTCGAGATGTTGGTATACGGGTAGATCTGCTTGAAGATAGAGCGGTGGCTTATGGCCTAGACCTACCACTATGACCGAAATCGTAGTTTCACGGGGTTAGCCGGGTATTATAGAAGGTTCGTGGAAGGATTTTCCACTTTAGCAACACCCTTTAACCAAGCGTCACGGCAGTGAAATTCCATTGGGCCGAGGCATGTTAGCGACTTTCGAGGCTGGAAAAAACGATTGTGCTCGACCTTGGTGCTAGCATTGCTAAAAGGCACGAAGGGTTATGCGGTCTGTTGTGACACTTCGGGTGTTGGGTTAGGATGTGTTTTGATGCAACTTGGTAAGGTGATTGCCTATGCTTCCAAGCAGGTGAGGAAGCATGAGAAGAACTACCCTACCCATGACCTAGAGTTAGCCGCGGTGATTCATGCCTTGAAAATATGGAGACACTACCTAATGGAGTCCCAGTAGATATTTTGTGATCACAAAAGCCTGCGGTATATTTTCACTCGAAAGAGTTGAATCCATGACAACATCGCTGGTTGGAGCTGTTAAAGGATTAAGATGTGAATATTTTTGTATCACCCGGGGAAGGGCCAATGTTGTAACGGATGCCCTTAAGCGCAAATCCATGGGAAGCCTGGCATGTTTTACGCAGTGGCGAGGAATTGACTTAGAAAATTACATCGGCTAGCTAGTTTGGCCGTTCGTATAGTAGAAATAGAGGACAGCAGAGCGATAATTCAGAACTCCGCAGTGTCATCATTGGTGAAAGAATGGAAGTATGAAGATCCTAGCACAGTTCGGCTCGAGAAAAGGGTCCAACAAGGGGAAGTGATAGATTTCCGGAGGTAAGTGAGAATGGAGCTTTGACATATAGGGATCACTTTGCTGCGTTCTGGCGTGGCAGGAGCTTCGCCCGGCCAAATTATGGCGAGGTACACTATGCCCGTTACTGTCTCCATCCAGGTTCGACAAAAAATGTACCATGAGGTAAAGAGATTTCTTGGTGGCCAGGAATGAAAAAAGGGGATAAGCGAGAATTTGTAGCTCAATGTCCCAATTGCCAATAGGTGGCGAACATCGAAGCGAATTGGTGACACGGGATATAGCGGTGCCTTTATGGAAATGGGAGGAGCGATGGATTTTGTAGTAGGGTTACCTCATACCGGGCGTAAATATGATTCTATCAGTGGTGACGAGGTTGACAAAATCGGCTCGGTTTACGCCGAGTGAGGCTACCTTTTCAGCCTAAGATTATGCTAAGATGTATATTAGAGAAATAGTCAGATTGCTGGTGTTACGCTATCAATTATCTCTGAAAGAGGGCATAGTTTACAGCTAAGTTTTGGCAATCTTTTCATAGGGCCTAGTGACGGAGTTATGAGCACAACCTTCCATCCTCAAGCGACGGATGGCGAATGTACAATCCGAGATACTCGAGATATGTTACAGCTGTGTGCTAGATTTTGGAGGCGGCTTGGATGAGCATCTACTGCTTATTTAATTTTCCTATAATAACGGTTATTATTCAGCAATTGGATGGCGCCTTATGAAGCATTGTATGAGGCGGAGTGCGGATCTCAACTGGTTGGTTTGATGTAGGAGAATCGGCATTGATTGGGCCGGACATTCGATCGGAAGAGAAGAGAAAGTGAAGACGTTGCTTCTGTTAAATTGTTATGGCGAAATAAGAACCGGGAGATGACACAGGAGGTAGAAGAGGATATGAAAACCAGATATCCTCGGTATTTAGAGACTTAGTCATATTGTGCAGGCTAGGTATGTTGTTGTTAATTCATAAGTTGCATTATATACATGTATATGTGGAGTAGTTGACTTCACTCTATTGTGAAATGAATTCCATAGTGCTTGTGTGGAGTACTGTATTGGACTTTTCTACGTTGGGTTTTGGATAGTCCTATTACAAGGGGATTTCTGTAATTTTCCAGAATAAGTCATTGCAGGTTAAGGTTCTTTGTGAGTTAACATTTGAGGATAGATGTTCTTAAGGGGAGGATGTACATCCTGTAAGTTTCTAGTGTTTAGTCGGCCTATTCTCATATTGAGAGTTTTAGAATGCCATGCGTATGAGGAAGGGCAGGAAAGGCTGAATGATTGCCAAGTTGGGATTTCACGAAAGGAGACCGAACCGAGCTGCGGAAGGGGAAAACTAGCACGGAGCGAATCGGCGCGTTAGGAAACGTTCCACATTGCCTTGTCTGCTGCCTCAATTATATAAGGGTCTCACACTTAGAAGTTAAGTTATAAATCAAAAACCAAGACCGGAAAAGGATAGGGATGAAGGAAATTATAATTTTCATCGATTGCACCTTCGCCGTCAAATTCAAATTAACTTGAATATAGTGAGCTCTTGAGGAGCATTTCTGATTAGTTCGTGAAATTCACCGGCGAATCGTAACCCCAAAGAGAAAGATTGCCAAAGGAATTGCTCCAAAATAGTGTCAATACGATCCGGGCTTCAAGTAAGCATATCTCCCTTCTAGATTCTCAGAAATAACGAGGCTTCGACCAGTGTTCAAATAAAAATTGGAATATAGTTAATCTTTATATATAAAGTTATCCTTTTTGCCAAACTTAGTGTTAAAAACTAGTCCTATCTTTCTAGTAACACGATTTCGGAGTTGGAAGAGCTATTGAATACTTATTGGAACTCTTCGGTTAATCGGTAAACAACGGTGGTATGTTAAGGTATTTTCTTTCGGCAGTTAGTTTCTTGACATAGTAATCCAGAGCAGATCCCAGTAAAGTATGTCGGAGTATGTTACCATGTTTAATTGTCGTTGTCAGTTGGAACTTGTAAATTGTATTATTTTGGTTTGGATTATACGTATGGCTTACATGGCCGCCCGAGGTTAATAGTTGTCAATAAACCAACCCAGACGGAGAGGATACATCGCTCTACGGAGTGACATCTTTGTCGAAAGGGATGAAGATGAGATCAGATCCTCATATTTGTCGTGGTTGGTTATACACACCCCCGCCGAAACTACAGGTGTAGATATTAGAGTCCTCCCGGACTCGAGGCACGGCTATAGTCGAGGCGGCGGGCCCCGTTCAGGCCAGGGGATTAGCAGGTGCTTATAGCCATAGTTGACTTAGTATAACCTTGATAGGGGTATATGGGTGGGAGTGGTGTACTCACTAGGGCTAATGGGGGCCCGGGTGGGTTGTGCGGTGTCCCTTGGAGCTTATGGGGACCGGTATGGTTTATCTTGCTTTGAATTCTTGATAGTTAGATAGTAAGATGCCTCGTTTGTCGGTATGACCCCTACCCTTCTTTACTTGTCATTATTAGTTCTATTTCTTACACTCGATTATTTAAATTCTTGTTTTACATACTTAGTACACATGTCTTGTGCCCACACTTTGAGAGTTGCATTACTTTTAACGGTACACATAGGCAATAGGTCCTTGTAGTTCTAGCCCGGCCGCACAGAGCCATCGGCTCCTTTCTTAGGAGCTTTTTTGATAGAGGTTTACTTCTTTTTTGTACGGTATGGGTTGGGCGGGGCCCTGTCCCGACCATCTTATTACTCCTAGAGGCTTGCTTGATTTTTTACTTCCTTGTGGTTATATGATATCGGCAGAATTGTGAAGGGCCATATATGTGTTCTAGACTATATGCATTTGGCCGTGTGGGAGCCTGTTTAGCTATTGATTGATGACCTTGTCGGTCATAGCTCGGTTGCTTATGTGATTTTACTTTCTTTGTTATAACTAGATATCATGGTGGCCTTGTCGGCCCGCACGCCATAGGACTCCCCTATGTTCGTTCGTCTCTAGTTAGGCACATTACGGTGGCTGTAGACCCGAGTTTGTATTCTGACCGCTATATAGCCCATTTTTTCATTCTAGAAGTTAGAGCCAGCCACACTTGTGAGAGGTGCTTAGGATCGGTGGCTCGGTAGTTCGGGTCCTAGTAGGGCACCGGGTGCAGTCATGCGTCGCAAGGTGGGTGTGACATTTTTGTTGTGTGATTTCCCTATGATGACCTCCAAGTAGAAAATCACAGCATACCCTCAGAGGCTATGCATCATCTTATCTTCATTGATACATCTACGAATGATGTTTTAGCACATGTGGAAAAAGTATGTCTCCTCATGATAATAATGTCTCGTATCATTGAGGAACTTTTTCTTCTAATAGGTTTTGTGTCCCTCTAGTAGGAAACCATCCACTAAGTAATTGGAAAAATGTTTATTCCATGGTGTGAATCGGTGATAGCTAATATCATTTCATCCCGAGAAAAGCATCATCAATCTCTAGGTCTCTGGAAGTGGGCCGTCACATCCTCAAGGTGAGATAAATGATTAGTCACTTGATTTGTAGTACTCTTTTTGTCTTTGACTTCAAAGTTAAATTCTTGCAATACTTGACACCCATCGATAAACCTTGCCTTGGCATCCTTCTTGCTTATCAAGTATCTCAAGGCGGCATGGTCCATATAGAAACTCACCTAGGACCCCAGCAGTTAGGCCCTAAACTTCTCAAATGCAAAGACAATGGCTAGAATTTCTGAACTCAATGGCTGTTGTGTGGTTCATCGTGCGAAATATTAAAGGTCTTTACGGCATAATGAATACGATGCATGATCTTGTTGTGTCTACGCTGACACAACTCCAATTGCTACTCCACTAGCATCCCATATCAACTCAAAGAGGCAAGGACCAATTTATGCGGCTAATGATAGGGGCTAAACTTAGTTTCTTATTCAATTCCTCAAATGCCTTGGAGCACTTCTGATCGAACACAAATTTAGCCTCTTTTTTAAGAATCTTACACATGGGTTGAGCGATCTTTGAAAATCCTTGATAAATCTCCTATAGAAGCTAGCATGGACTAAGAAGCTATGAATACCCTTCATAGAGATAGAAGGAGGAAGTACAATGCCTTCTTTGACCATTAAATGATATTTCTCCCAATTACAAACCAAGTTAGTTTCTTCATATCTTTTGAACATTTGACCAAGATGATTAAGATATTAGTAAAAAGTATTACCAACTACCGAGAAATCATCCATGAATACCTCTAGCAAATCTTCCACCATTTTTGACAATCTAGCTAGCATGCATCGCTGGAAGGTGGCAGGAGCATTACATAATCCAAATAGCATACTTCTAAAGTCAAAAGTCCCATAAGGACAGATGAAAGTTGTCTTCTCTTAGTTCTCCATGCAATGTTGATTTATTATTACTTGAGTAACCATGAAAATAATAGCAGCTCTCCCAACTAATCAATCAAGCATTTGATCAATGAACAACATCGAGAGAAAGTGGTCTTCTCAAAATGGCGACATTGAGCTTGCGGTAGTCGTACATCCTCCCATCTTGTGACGGACACGATAGGCACCAATTCATTCCTCTCTTTCTCCAACGCTATTATGCCTCCCTTCTTAGGTACACACTAGACTAGACTAACCCATTTCATGTCATATATAGGATAGACCAATCCGACATCCAACTATTTGTTCATCTCTTTCATCACTACTTCTTGCATAGATAGATTTAGCCGCATCTAATGTGTTATGCCAAAGGAACTACCTTCCTCTAATAAGTTCTTTTGTTCATATATGCTTGAAGGAATGCCTTTAATATTTGAAATGGTCCAACCAATAAACCTTCTATCTTTGCTTCAACCTAGTGATCGGTTTCTCGCTGTTCATCACATGAAAGTACGATACAATGGCGATAAAGTGTCATGACCCCTTTAAACATATAACATAGATAATCGAAAAGCGTGTCTTGGCTTAAACTTTGGAGCCTCTTCAATGGATGGTTTTTTCGAGAGGTTGATTGATTCTCAAGGTCTAATGAAAGTTTTCTTGTCTTAAAGGGATAATACCCATGCCCTTCAAGTGAGTTCACCACCTCCTCGTAGCTTTCCATGTCACTAGATACATCATAATTTAGCAAAATAGATGCCAAGACTTCATCCAAACCATATTCCTCTATTTATAGGTCTTTGTATCCTTCGTCACCTTTATTTTATCAATCACCGAAGCCAACCAAGTTCTTTGAGCAACTTCATCCCTTTGCCCCCTGCAAAGATAGCTTCCTCATTAATTGACTCGTAGTTGTTCATTTCAATTCAAGTTTATAATAGCCACCTTAGTGGCATGAAATGGCTTCCCCAGAATAATGGAAACCTCGACATCAAAAACATAGTTGAGAATGACAAAGTCGAGGTAGGAGCATAAATTTCTCGACCTATACCAATACATCATCAATAAAACCCACCAGCCTTTTGATTGACTGGTTTGCAATCTATGTCTCATGCTAGTAGATCATGGAATGTCTAGTCGATTATCTTAATATGGAAAGGGCATTAGGTTGATTCTGCTTTTTGTTGCACAAAGCTTTGGTAAAAAGTTTTGCCTCCCTATGCATGGGATGGTGAATGCCCCAAGGTCACTTTTTTCTCTACCATAGTGCTGAAAATAATGGCACGACTCTGTCATCTTCGATTGCCCTTTCTTTTCTCCGTCACAAGCTCCTTGAGATATTTGGCGAATTCTGAATTTCTTTAAATGCCTCCAATAAATGGAATGCTCAAGGCTGCCTTCTTTATCATTTCAATTGGTTGCCAACTTTGCATACGTCATTCTTCTTCATCGGCCTTTGTGGAAATGGAGGGTAGACAGGAATTTATGGTAAAGAAACCTCAACCACTCCATCGTCAGTCCCCTTCAATGAGTTTTCAACCCACAGCCTCCTCATTCACTACAATATTATCAGGGCCTTTTTCATCTACACCAATATTCTCTTCATCAATATGTTGTTAGTTTCCGAATGCAATACTTTACCACTCCATGTGGTAACAATAGAACAATGTGAAAAATAGCCTTCTTCATTACCCATAGGGTCATCATGACAAAAAATAGGTATTTTCTCATCTCAATGAAGAATACAACTCAAATGATGCTCCATTCTTTGAAAAGGAAGTTGTATGAGCACTCACCATATCGAGTCATAGTTCTAAGAGCGACTTCTTCTTCATCTTGATTTTGTTGTACCTTGTTGAGCATATTTTCAAGCTATTGCTCCCTTTATCAAAGGTAAGTCTTTGGGCTCAATCGATCGGCTATGCGCCCCTTCCAACCACATTGGTCACCTTGGCCTTACAGTTGCGGTATCTAGCGTTATGGTAGCAAACGAGACTAAAAGTGTTGTGGTCTTAATCGTAATAATCTTGATTACCCGAAAATCACCATGTGTTCATTTATATAATTTAGCCCAGTGCATTTCATATGAATATACTATTTGGGTATGGTTGATCTTGGGATGAGGATGATAGTTTCCCATATCATTTAGGCCTCATACACCACATTAACTTTCCAGTGTCGGCCATATCCGATCCATATCTCGAGGTGGGAGAACTTTGGTGCACACCTATTTCACTAAACAAATCAAAAGAATTGTGATAAGTAGATTCAAAACAATTAAAGCAAAATCTAAATCACTTGATAGGACCTATTGTCAAGTCCCCGACAACAATGCCAAAATTGGTATCACCCAAATCCACCTTCAATTAGAATTATTGTACATGATGCATTGCCAATATAATTACTTAACGAAGAGTCTAGATCCTTATCCACAAGGACTTAATATAGATCTAATTTACCCGCACTAAAACAAATCGCCTAAATGATTGAAAAACTACTCACGCTAATGGGTAGAGAATTAGGTGAGTTGCTAAAACTAGAGTGCAAAGGGTTTAAATCAATAAGAGAAAATACTAGAATATTTTCCCATATAGGGTTGATCCCCCTAAATAAATCAATTAGGTTTATTGAAAATGGTCCCTTAACAAATATGCAAGAAATCATCTAAGCAATTATTGGTGTCTTGCGACAACCTAACAATGTCAATCGAAATTAATTTTCTAAAATTGACTAGAATCACATAAAAATCGATTGCTAATTTGCCAATTAAATTCATCAAATCTCTATGTAAACCTATTAACTAAAGTTTAAGCCTTGGGTCATTGTTGATTAAGAAGCTACCCAAATCCTAATTCTATCTTTCCAAGCTGTCAGACAATTTGGCATAATTAGGTGTTTGTAACCATCAATTTCACTTTACAAAGCATAGATGAATCAAATATTTAAAAGGTAATAATAAATTTACCTTATCATCATCATTAAGGTTAACAAACCTATTGGATTTACAAACCCATTAGGCTCACAACCTAGATAAGACGAGGAAATTTTGCTCATGGGCGAGAGAAGGAAGAAAGAAGAAAACATAAGTTGAGACATGATCACTTACAATGCAATAAGATTAAGAAAATTGATTGTTGAATTGATCTTCAATAATCCTCAAAATAAAATGGGTATCTTCAAAATATTGTTTCTCACACAAATTTTAGACTCTGCTTGGAACTCCCTAAAAAGAATAAAAAAGACTATCTATACTAGATCAAACCCCCAAATCTAAATTTGAATTGGGGCCCAATTCTAGAGAAATATGGACCATACATTAAATCTACGATTGCATGCTATGCCCTATTATTTGCATCTTCATTTTATTCTATCCCGGTTGTCATACTTCAACTTATGGACTATATATTGAATTATGGTCGAACTTCCCTCAGTAGATTGCCTCCCGAGGTTGACATCTATTTTGATCTTGTGATTTGTGGAATAATTTTATAGTTCACATTTCCAAATGTAGGAACCATATCTTACTTCATGCCTTGGTTATAGAACTTTTCATTCCCTAGTTTAAATCACATTTAGGCTCCTGGGTCATATCTTAGTTTGCGGTCCATTTGTTCTCTTCTCTGACAAAGTTTACTGTGATGAGTTCATCATTTCTACAACTCATGTAATTCCACAAACTTAGCAAAATAGCTTAGTATTGACTTAAATTAGTATTTAAATTCATGCAAAACTCTATAAAAAAAAGAGTACAAATGTGTGATAATGCTCAAATTCATACTTCCTGGAAAAGTATAAACGGATGTTGTCATTAAAGAACCCAACAAGAAGGTTGGGAATTCGAATCCACGAGGAATAGGGTAAGATCTAGACTAATATCGGTACTTTAACTTGTTGGTAATTTATCTCCAATTGCGGGGTTTCAAAGAAAAACAATATTAAAGCAAGATTATCGCCGTTGTTGTTATCAAGATTTTAAAATAACTAGAGTCATACAAGAAAAGAATTCGGGAAAGTACTAACGTTGTACATCGTTATGAAATATTTAAAGATGAAGAGAAAACTATATAAGCATTTAGCATTGGTTTTGAATCACTTTAATATTTCTTTACTCCATGGTTCCACATCCCCTAGTTGGAGGTTTTAGCCTCTAAAGATGTAATATTACAATTAGCATTCATATACAAAGACATAATTAAATACTTACAATAATTGGGAGAAAGTAGATTTCAATATCAAAGAACAATCTCACAAGAACAATGGATGAAATCAAAGGGTTTGATCCACAGAATTGCTCTCAAGCTTGATAAAAATTCACAAATTATATTCTTCATCGTCTCTACTACTTCGTTTCTATGTTCTCTCTCTGGCCAAACAAAGCATAAATCTAATTATACATACATTAGAAACCTTTTCCTAAGCTAATGAGAATTTTCCATATACGCGCCAAGTCTATCACAATTTATCCCACATTTTGTAGCCGGGATTGTATGCGGGTCATACACATTTTCCTCATACCTTCTTTGCTGTTGTAGATTTGTCCAAGTGTTGGCAGTGCAGTCACGACTTGTACCACAATCCTACAAGTCGTACAATACATTCGTGGTTTGGCCACGAGAACTCGACATCTTCGATGTTTTCCACGAGAGTGTTATGGTACCCCTCGTATATTCCTCCTACGACTCGTACTTCTTATTGTATACGAAGTTACGCAGTCTTGAAGAATTACTTGAAGCTCACTACAGCTCATGGTACAGGTCATATGAGTGCAGCGTGGTAGTTCACCCATACAGGGCGCTGTGCAAGTTTCTGCGAGACAATTCCCACGCCTCCAGATTATGGCTCGTACCATCTTGGTATAGCTCGTACTAAGAGTCGTACATTGCCGTACTCTTAATCCAACCTTTTGACTTTCATCAAAATTCTCAGTACGACTTGTAAATCAAGGTACGGCTCGTGCGAGACTTGTACTGCTTGATTTTACGCCTTTTTATGCCTCTTTTTGCACATTTTGCTCCATCACTTATTTTCCTGAAATCAAAGTAAAAATTACCTCATATCCATATAAACATACCCAATTTGTACTATTTTCTCAGTTTTTAGCCAACTTCCATTTTTTTTAATCCCGGATCTAATCTTAAGACTTTTGCATGTCATGATTAAAGAAAATCAAAAACTAAACATGATGCTTAACTAAAAAATAAATCTAGAGATACTATATCCAACAAATCAACCAAAATTTGCACTATAAACTCAACAACTTTTTACCCTTTTTCTCGTAAATCAAATCAGCACATGCATATCAAGTAACCATAAAACATGATAAGCGAGGGATCAAAATATCTTATTTAGCTATTAACGAGATAGTCAAGTCATTACTAATTCTTTTCATCAAGACCCTTTGGTAGAATTAAACACAAACCATATACCCTCCTGACAAATAAGTCCCCCCCACTCATAGATATAGTAAAATATGAAACATGGACTGAACAAGGAAGACTCTCACTCTCACAAAGAAGTTCCAAAATATTGCATATCGGATACCATAAGGTTTCCATTATTTTCTCTACTTTGGTTTGTCCGATAGTTAGGTTAGGATCACTATAGGACTTACTTTGGCTGTAATGTAGGCTTTTGAAATTTGAGTATGTTAGACATGGAATTTTTGGTGACTAAGCCCCCTCCTTGGAACTACATACGTGTGGCTCCATTTTTTCACTTTTTCACCCTTTTTATTTTTTCCCACTTTTCCTCCCTTTTCACCCTTTATATGCACACAGTATGGTGTGGTGTGTTTTCATGAATTTTTAAGTATCTTTCTCTTTTTATTTTCTCTTCCAAGTTTTCTTTCTTTTTTCTTTTTCTTTTGTCTACACCTTATTTGTCACCTTTCTTTATTGTCTTCCTTTTTCTCCTCCCCAATATTTATGCACTCCTACTCTAGTCACCCTAAACTTAGGCATTTTGCCTATGTTGAGGTTCACAATTCCCAAGGAGAGACCGGGGCCAAAAAGGTTCATTATAAAAATGGGTACGGTGAATTGGTTAATCAATGAAAAATAATTCATTTAAGGCTCAAAATTGGGATCAAAGAAATTATATTATTTTGATAGGGTTATTTAAGCTAAAATTGGGCTAAACAAGAACAACCTACGATCCTTTCCTAACCAACCATCCTAAAACCTATGTAAAGACCAACCGCGCAAGTTCTAGATCCTCTATGCGGTATTAAACTCGTATCGGACCTCACTCACTCATGGTACATATCATGCATTCAATCTACATCCCGGTTTATACATGGCTAGAAAAACTATTCATGCTAATACACTAAATGACATAAAAAAGATCAACGAGAAATCATGCATTGCAATCACAAGTTCATAGCTAATCATCAAAAAATTAAAAGAGGGTCGGTTTTTACAAATTCAAAACTAGTGCAATTTATTGGTGATACTCCTAATCTACTTTGTAATTAAACAAAAATCACAATAGAAATCCCTAAACATGTCGGTTCTACTAAGATAGCATGCCCGGCGGGGAAAAGAAACATGACAAGATAAACCCTCAAAACGAATCAAAAATCCCAAAAACATAAGTACACCCGCTCCCATTTTTAAAAATTATGTTTCTTCCATGAAGCATAGAATATAAAGTAGAAGGAAAGGAACATGCTTATTGCACTAAGCGCTCTGTCATCTGCCGGTTAGAGGTATCTCTGTTGCAACCTGCGTGCACTCGGGTATCGTTGGGGAGTGGCTACCCCTTAGTAGTGATGATTGCCTCTACAACCTCTAAAATCGCCGAGTGAATGTGGCTCACCCAAAGGTCCTTTCCACCCGCAAGCTCTGCCTGGGCCATGGTGTAATACCGAAGTGCCTAAGACTAGAATCGGGATTTAAAATGAAAAGTAGTAAATATGAGATTTCTTCTCGAGCGAGTCATTATGCAATTCGTTGGTGGGAGTAAAAACCCGTTGGTTATTACTGTGGTAAGAAAGTATAGAATTGGTCTTGGGAGTAATGGGTCTAGGAGCATTTTTGTCATTTGGTGTAACGAGTCATTGTGAGTGGGTCATTATGAGGGTGGTATTGGGTAAATAAGGATGGCCTGAGTCATGGGACGGCTGGTTATGGGAACAACAAGTCATCTTAAGTGTTAGTTTGAAGGAATCCCAATAGGAGCCGGTGGTGACGCGGCTAGAAACAATCTAGTTGTTGGAGCTTATGACTCATCCTTTTTGGTCTTGGTAGAAGACCTAAGGCAGAAACCTAGGTTCAGGCAGCCAGGGAGCTCTTGACTCATGGGAAATTTGTGTGGCAGATTGAACCGGTCGTGGTCACTTGCAGTCTTGAGATTTTATTTTTTCATTAATGGTATTTTCCTCATTCCTAAGTCCTAAGGTGATAAACTATGTCATTTTAAGCTCCATTAGAAGGGTTTTAGGATAAACCTATTCTATGTATTCCCACTCCATGCATGCAACCTAGGTCTCTCCTTGAAGATCAAGTTTGAGGAGTTTCTTCAAATTCTCTCCAATTTCCTTTAGGCTTTCAAGTGGGAGTGTGAATTCGGTTACCCAAGTATGTGAGGCTATGAATGAGAGTCCATTTCTCTATCATGCCCCAAATTCTTCTCAATTCCATGGATTTCAATTCTAGATTCATGTTTCATGTTCTATGGATTTATTTCAATTCTTGTGAAATTCTCTATGATCTATCTATTGGTTAATTACCTTCATGTATCAAATCAAGTTTTTGATCTATGGGAAGATTTATAACTATTTTGATTATTAATATATAGTTTCAAATTTTAATAAAATTATGCCCAACTATATGCTTCATGAAATAAGCTATGATTCCATTATGATGTTTATCTTCTTAAGCCCTAAATTATGACTTATAATTTATGATTTATGATGATAATTTCTCTCAAGTACTCATCATGAATTTATGAACATTAAGTATATACTTGTTTTACAAGTATACATGAATTTTATGATTATGGATTTATCACTCTTGGCTGATTCAGGGGCCCTTATTCATGGCTAATCATGTATTTTAAATTAGGATCCATCATGTTATTATTTATTTGACAATAAACTTCATGAATGATTTTAAGATTACGATATGACACCTCATATGCATGTTTTTGGGTGTAGTGTCTATCACCGAGTAGACCTCGCGTTCAAAGGAAAACCACGTGGTCTCGGGACTACATTCTCTCAATAGGTTTTATATATATTTATTATTTGATCCCTGTGATATCACCACGCATGCATGTCCCCCTTCCTTGCAAGCGGGGCGGTCCTAACCACTTGGGTTAAATAGTGGGTATCATGTAAGGCTCTATCATGATGGTGTCGGTCAAATCGAGTCCTCCCATTGTTCCTCATGGATTTATGCATGGTTATGTTTATGTTACTTTGTCTCAAGTCATGTTTATTGAAACTTTTCTCCTATGTTTATGATTATGACTAAATTATAAATGTTTCAAAAAACTTGAGACCTTATGTTTACACATTATGATAATTATTTTATGATCATTTGTCCTACTCTTATGAACTCTTATATTATTTTAGCTGTCCGTTTTTACTTACCTTGCAAAATGGTACATTCAAAATGGCCACATACTCTATTTTGCATCGTTTCATGATACGAGTTCGAGGATCGATCTTAGTAGCATCATTAGCCCTGTTTCCCTCTCGGACCTGTTGATCGGGGTTGGTAAGTCCTCATCCTTCAAGGATATTCAGTCATCTATAGATTTTTATGTTCTTTTAGTTTCATAATTCGTCGAGCAAGTTGGGAGTGCTGTCCCATCGGCTCATTAGTTATGTTAGAGAATTTTGATTATTATGTAGAAATCAACTTTTCGTTGTTGATATAGTTTTAGCTTGATATATATATATATGCGGACTTCCGCTAATATGTATGTTAAACTTCCACTTTATTATGTAGATTTAGATTTTATGTTCATGCCATAGGTCGACATCGAGCCTCTCGGTGCAAAGGAACAAGAAAAACATAAATCTACTACTATAAATCTACTTATTTTCATGTAATAGCCATGATGTTTTAAGTTTGAAGTTAGAAAAGTTGAGAGAATTAGAAGAAAAGTTTTAGAAAAATCATGGGCTTTGAAGTTTTACAAAATAATTTGAGACGAACTTCGAGTTGTTCTTCTTTATTGTTGCAATAATCAAGTGAGTTTCTTCCTATCATCGTTGTAAGTATTAATATATTTTGTCTATGAATACCATTAAATTATAAGCATGATAGGCTAAGACCACCTGACTAGGGTTGTGGGAACTATGATGAATTAACACATAGGTAAAAATACTTAGAGATTCTTGAAGCGGGGTTTATGTATGTATTGTTTCTTCCCTTCATTTAATTGATTTTTTAATGGTTGAAAATGTTAGAACTTGACTTATTCAACACCAATCGAACCAAGGAGGTAGTGAAAGGGAAAAGGGATTAACAACGGAGTTTGAGGCTATCAACCCTCATCTAATAGCTTGACCTTGTCGAAAATAGGTAATTCGATATCAGGGTAGGGGTTAGTAAAGAATACGCCTTGCCGTAGACGGACCAAGTTGTGTGGTTATAATCATCTAAATAGGAGACCAACCATTTTGGTGAAATTAACACCGATATTGCATACTAAGCACCGGCATAGTCACTAGTATAAAAACGCCTTGTGGTTATGAAGTCATGGGGAACACTTACCCTAGTTAGTTTCATTAATTTGGAATCAACCTTCACAATTTCTCTACATTGCTATCTATTACCTTACAAATTCCCCCCTCTTAGGAAATACAATTAACTAAAGCTTAAGCACTAGTGTTCTTCTACATCATTCCATATTCCCTTGTTGGATTGACCCCAACCTCTAGTTGGGTTCTTTATTTGACAACGTCCACTTTACACTTCAAAGGAGGTGTGGTTTGAGCGTTATCTAAAAGTGATTGTCGTTGCCGGGAATACGGCTTAGGATTATATTAATTGTGTGTGTTTAAGTTTTAGTCTTTATTTCCATTTTTGTTTTCTTCTATTTTTGATGTGTCACGGGTTAGCGTGGTAAAACAAGCGTAGATGTGACCACAGTCTGCCAGTATCTTGATGAAGTGCGAGTAATCAAGAAGGCTTTTTGTGTAGTGCGACATTAAATCAGCGCTATGGAGGCAGCCCAAGATAAATTTTGTTCAAGTGTGCAGTAGCTCATAATTTTCAACAAAACAATTTGAGCATTAAATACATAGATGGGGAAGCTGTTCTTGCCCACACGGACGACGAGTGGAGGGTCGAGAGTTCTTCTTGTACTCTATTACTTTATGCTTATTTGTTGTAGCACTAGGGATAGTGAAACAAATTAAGTGTGGGGTGGGAGAAGTGAACTCCATAGTACCATGCATGCCTTAATTACTAAATTTGTACATGGTAGGACTAGTTTTTTTGGGATTTATGACTTATCATGCATGTTTGTGGGTTGTAGTATTTTTTAGTTTTATTTTATTTTGAGTTCCTTCTATTTTGTTTTCGGTACTTTTCCTGTGGATAGTCCTTAGAACCGACTAGAGAGTCTTGATTTTTTTGTCATTGAGTCATGACATTTCGATGATGGATGGATAGCCGGCCGTCTTAAGGGTAAATTAGTCATTAGGAAGAATAAGGAAATGTGAATCCTATGAATGTAGGTTCTTCAATTTAGGTATCATTGAGACTTTATTAAAATTCACTAAAATGCATGAAAAAAGGTAGAAACACTTAGTCCTTTGAAACTTGACTCTTGTACTTGAAAAAACAGGCTTAATTATGTTTTGCATGCAAGATGAATATATGAGTATATGTGATCTTGATTTCCTTTGTTAAACCATTTAGTGCCAATGTGTGAGAAGTTTTGATATCTCCATGCTTGTAAATTTATTTCTAGATCATGTCCGATGTGTGTGCAAAGCTAAATAAGAATAGGAATTTGGAAAGGATCTAGGCATTTCTTTGGTAACCATATTTTTATCCTATTTTACCTACCTTGATTGTAATTATCCTAGTTAGTCATGTTGAGACTTAGCCTATTCTTTTCATAGTCATATTACAAGCTTAATCCCTTTATTTATTTTATTGTATTAGATCCAAGTGACTCCTAGAGCACTTTAATGAAATTTTTTTTAGGAAAGGGGTATAATTTGAAAAGTGAAAGGAAAAGCTAAAAAGAGTGGTGAATTGGAAGAAAGAAAAGTTTAAATTTTGCTAAACAAGGAGGGTGATTTTTAGTGGGAAAAACAAAAAGAAGAAAGAGCTTTGAACAAATTGAAGATGAAAAAAATCATAATTTACCGATTAATCTTACCCATTTGTTTCTCGTAGACCTGTTTTGTATGGTCTTCCTTTGATATTGTGAACCTCAACATGAGAAAAATGCTTAAGTTGAGGGGTGGATAGAGTAGGGGTGAGTAAAAGGGTGGGGAACGGAAGAAAGGAAAGAAAGAGAAAAAATATGTGAATGAGCTCAATGTTAAAGAAAAATTCCCACTAGTCACCTAAGTTGAAAATTGAAAAATTAAAAGGGGTATAAGGAGAATTTGGAAATTGAGGAAAGTGATAAAAATTTCAAAGGGTTGTGAAGTATTAAAGTGCTTAGGGAGCTTAGTCACTATCTTGGTCAAATAGTTCCTACCCGTCCCGTAGCCTACATTACAACCAAATTAAAGTCCTAATTGTTCTTTGATTCATAATTCTATATTAGCAGAGTATTACACTAATGGCAAGCATATGAGTTATCTTATTCATGTATGTTGACTTCTTTTGTGAGTGAGCGAAAATTGTTTATTTATGCCCAAGTTAATCTTATTCTATATCTTGTCTGCAGCAGGTATCTCTCCAAATTGTAAGGGGCACAATGATAAGACTTTACAGTTTAATCTTGATTGCTAAATTACATATAGTTCATGTTGGCCCAAAATATTTCTTCATGATTTAGTTTTCAAAAGCTAAGTGATTTGAACTTTGACATCTTAATGTTGAACCTATATGCATGCGAGTGAGTTATTTGAGCTTCATGGATTTGTCTGCTTATGATCCTAGCGTAAGTAGACCTATTCGTAGGATGAATTTTGTGCTTAATTGTTAGAAGAAGTAATAGATTGTTTGAGGACGAACAATACTTTTAGCGTAGGATGTTGATGACGGCGTACTCACGCACTTCATAGACATATTTTTCCCGTACTTTACTATGTTTTGAGAATAAATTTAATACATTTGCATGTGATTATGTTATATATTTGTGAAATTAGCTCACACGTGTGATTAGATGTTTTCGGGGATAAAAATGATGGATTTGAATGTATTTGAGGCGTTTGGAATAAAGTTGAATAGGATTGAACTAGAAAGAACACGGGGAAAACAAAAAACGGCATACTTCCACGCGAGGCACGGGACGTGGCGCTATAGGTCACGCGGGCAGCAGCAAAACTAGCGATACGAGCCTTGAGACACGCAACATATCCCGATCTTATGCGGCGGCGTAGCAGCCCTTGTCCACCACTGCTTGGTAGCGCGACAACCCTTGTCAATGTTGCAGCCGAAGCAACAACCTTCTTCCCGGCTCTATGTCATGCACAAGCGCACATCCTTGAGCGCTATCGCATGCGCGAGGCAGCCTTCTCCTTGAGCAATGGAGCGTGCGGCGGCCCAATTGCAGCGTGTTAGCATGGGCGATGCGGCAAGGGTTCTACTGACCAAAAATATTCAACTCCTAATTCAACTAGGAAAAGACTTCAAATCCCAAATAAAATCCGCAAAGGAAGAAGAAAAATATATAAATCTACTACTATAAATACCCTTTTATTTTCATGTATTATGCATGATGTTTTATGTTTGAAGTTAGAAAAGTTTCTGAGAATTAGAATCCAAGTTTTAGACAAGTCTTGGGCTTAGAGTTTCGACATACTTTGAGGCGATTTTGAGTTCTTCTTCTTTATTGTTGCAATAATCAAGTGAGTTTCTTCCCTATCATTGTTCTAAGTGACTAATTTATGCTTTTTTTAATGTATACCATGAATTAATTTATAAACATGATAGGCTAAAACCACCACAATTGGGGTTGTGGGAACCATGACGAATGAACACACATAGGTAAAAATACTTAGTGATTCTTGAACGAGTTATGTATGTATTGTTTCTTCCTTCATTTTAATTAATATTTTAATGGTTGCAAATGTTAGAACTTGCCTTATTCTTACTTTCAGACCAAGGAGGTAGTGAATGGAATAAGGTATTAACAACGGAGATTTGAGGTATCAACCCTCATCTAATAGCTTGACCTTGTCCGGGAATTGTTAATTTGATATCAAGGGTAAGGGTTAGTAAGCATACACTCATAGATGGACCAAGTTGCATGGTGATAATCATCTAAATAGGGGACCAACCATTTAGGTGAAATTAACATACCGATATATCATGCTAAACAGAATAGATCACTAGTATAAAGCGTCTTGTGGTTATGAAGTCATGGGGAACACTTACCCTAGTTAGTTGCATTAATTCGGAATCAACCTTCACAATTTCTCAATGTTATTTATCTATTACTTTTACAAATCCCCATCTCTTAGAAATAATTAACTAAAAATCTTAAGCACTTAGCTCTCTTCTACATCCTTCCATATTCCCTATGGGATCGACCCCAACCTCTAACGTTGATTTTTGGCGACAACGTCCGCTTCACTTCCCGAGGAGGTGTGGTTTGAGCGTTATCCCTTCAAGACTCGGTATGGTCACTATGAGTTTGTGGTATGTCTTTTCACTAGCAGTGCTCCTGTAGCTTTTATGCGTTTGATGAATAGGGTGTTTCCATTCATACTTGGATATGTTCATGATTGTGTTAATAGATGACATCATATATACTCTCGAAGCGAGGAGGAGCATGCCGCTTATTTGAGGTTGGTGTTACGGACTCTTGCGATCGCCGGTTGTATGCTAAATTCGGTAAATGCAGTTTTGGTTGAACTGGTGGCATTTTAGATTATGTTTTGTCAAATGAGGGTGTACGGAGTAGACTCTCAAAAGATAGAGCGGTGAAGAATTGGCCTAGATCGGTGAATCCTTGAGATATCCTTGAGTTTCTAGGGTTTATTTGGATCTTATCGGAGGTTGTAGTGGGGTTTTCATCTATTGCATCCTGGCGACTAAATTGACCCGGAAAGTGAAGGATTTCATTGGTCGAGAGGATTGTGAGAAAGAGCTTCCAAGAGTTGAAGACTCAACTCACCTCAGCACCAATGTTGACCCTACTTAAGGGTACCAAACGGTTTGTGGTATATTGTGATTCCTCGAGGATCGGCCTTGGTTGTGTATTGATGAAGCATGGTAAGGTTATAGCCTATGCTTCCGGGAAGCTAAGGTCTATGAAAGAACTACCCAACTCATGATCTCGAATTGGCGAGTTGTATTTGCCTTGAAGATTTGGAGACACTATGCGTACGCAGGGGTCCATGTGGATATGTTTACGGACCACAAAGCATACAATTAGTGTTTACCCGGAAAAGGATCTAAATCTACAACGGAAGAGGTGGTTGGATCTTCTTAAAGACTATGATATGAAGTGTCTTTGTAGTCAATCAAGGCAAATATAGTAGCGGACACTCTTAGCATGCTTTCTATGGAGAGTGTATCCCATGTAGATGAGGAGAGGAATGAGTTAGTGAAGGATGTGCACCGACTTGCACCACTAGGCGTTCATCTGGTTGACTCGTGATGGTGGTGTCATTGTTTAAATTGATCGGAATCATCTTTAGTGATTGAAGATAAATCTAGACAAAATGAGGATCCCTATTTTAGGCAGGTAAAGTTGAAGGAAGTCGTTAAGAATCGGAAGGTAGAACTCTTCTCCAAGGGGAGATGGGGTGCTGACATCAAGGTCGCTTGTGTGTTTCAAGTGTTGATGTTTAAGAGATCGGATGTTGCACGAGGCTCATGGTTTTAGATATTCTATACGCCCAGGTTCCACCAAGATGTGTAAGTGATCTACGAGAATCAATTGGTGGAGTGGAATGAAAGAAAGACATGATAGAATTTGTGGAAAAAGTGTTCGAATTGTCAACGGGTGAAAGTGGAACATCAAAGTCTGGAGGTGTGCTTCAAGACATTAGTATCCTACTTGGAAGTGGGGAGGGAAATCAATATGGACTTCATTACGGGGTTGCCATTACACGCCAATAGTATGACTTTACTTGGGTGGTTGTGCGGAGTTGACTAAAGCAGCTCATTTCCTACCGGTCAAAACTACCAATTCGGCGGAGGATTTTGCTAAGTTATACATTCGGAGTTAGTTCGGTTGCATGGGATTCCCTTATCCATCATATCGGATAGGGGTACCCAGTTTACCTCCCAATTTTGGAGATCGTTTTCAAAGGGACTCGGTACTCACTGCCAAATGGATGGTTAGGTGGAGTGGACCATTCGGACTCTATTGAGAGCTTGTATGATTGATTTCAAGGGTGGTTAGGATGATCATTTGCCTCTCATTGAGTTTTCATATAACAACTGACTACCATTCTAGCATTCGAGATAGCTCCGTTTGAGGCTCTCTATGATGGAGATGTAGATTGCCTATTGTTTGGTTTGAAGTCGGTGAAGGCTGTAGTGATAGGAACAGATTCGATCCATGAGGCTTATGGAGAAAGTTCAGCTTATAAGGGACAAGTTGAAAGCAACTCGGGACGCCAAAGTCCTATGCGGATGTGAGGAAGAGAGAACTTGAGTTTGAAGTTGAGATGTTTGTTTCTAAGGGGTATCTCCCATGAAGGGGTGACAAGGAGGTTCGAAGAAAGGAAGCTCAAACCCGTTAGGTTGAATTAAAATGTCGAATTGTGAAGCGGGTTGACAAGGTAGCATATGAGATGGAGTTGCCCTCGGAAATTAGCTTCGATTCATCCAGGTTCCATGTATCGTTCTTGAAGTGGTTGGGTGATCCGGCTTTTGTTGTTTTCGGTGGAGAGTGGGCGTAAAGGATAGCCTTAGCTATTAGGAGGACACAATAGAAATACTTGACCGTCACGTTCGGAAGCTAAGGAACAATGAAGTAGCCTCAATCGAGGTTTTTTTGGAGGAATCAACATATTGAGGCCATGTGGGAAGGGCGGAAGGAGATATGATGACTAATTACTCGCCTCTATTCCCTTCCGGCTCGGTTTTAGCTTAAGGTATGATTTCCTCCTTAGTACCCTATTCAGTTCATATTTCCCAGAGTTTCGTTAATGTCGATGTATGTATGTGTGATTCAAAAAATCAGTTCAATATATAATTAAATAAAACACTAAATATAAAATTTATAAATTAAATTTTCAATATTTGGCATGGTAGTTGCATTTTCCCATCTTTTCAGTATGTTTTACCCACATTCCAAGAACAAATTTTCCCAAGGGTGAGAGTAGTAACTCGGAAGTGCCTAAGTAGACTCGGGTTTGAAATAATAAGTAGAAGAAATATGAGATTACTTCTCATAACTAGTCATTATGCAATTAGTTGGTGGGACTAACAACCCATTGGTTATGCCGTGGTGGCTTCACAGAATTGGACTTGGGAGTAAATGGTCTAGGAATGACCCATCATTTGGTGTAAAGAGTCATTGTGTGGAGTGTTATGAGGGTGGTCTTGGGTAAAGAAGGGCAGCACGAGTCATGCAGGATGGCTTTCGTTATTGGGGTTTTCTTGAGTCATCTTAAGTTTCGTTGGAAGGAATCCCAAGATAAGAGTAGTGGTGATGACGGCTAACGACGAGTCGTTAGACTTATAACAACTCGTCCTATACGGTCTTGGTAGAACACGGGGCAAGCCTAGGTTGATGCAACGGGGGAAAAAACGACTCATGGGAGCTGGTAACAATCCGTTGGACCGATCGTGGTCACTAGTGTAAAATTTCCAGGTTTTTTGTGAAGGATATTTTCCTCATTCCTAAGCCCTAAGGTCCTAAACTACATTATTTTAAGCTCTATTAGCAGGGTTTTAAGGGGATAAACCTATTCTAAGTATCCCCACTCCCATACTATGCAACCTAGAGCCTTCCTTAAGAATCAGTTTGAAATTTCATCAAATTCTCTCCAATTTCCTTTGGGCTTTCAAGTGGTAGTGTGAATTCGGTGCACCCAGTATGTGTGGCTGGCTATGAATGAGAGTCCCTTTCCCTATCATGCCCTAAATTCTTCTCAATTCCATGGATTTCAATTCTAGATTCAAGTTTCATGATCTATGGGGTTTATTCTAGTTGTTGTGAAATTCTCTATGATCTATCGACGGGTTAATTTTCCTTCAATGTATCAAATCATGTATTATGATCTATGGGAATATTTTATAGCTATTTTGGTTATTAATACATAGTTTCAAATTTTAATTAAATTGTACCAGCTATATGATTCATGAAATTTCAAGTTATGATTCCATTATGATCTAGATCTTCTTAAGCCCTAAATTATGATTTATGATTTATGATATGATTTCTCTCAAATACTCATCAATGGATTTATGAATACCAATTATATACATATTTTCAAATATGCATTGATTCATGATTATGGATTTATCACTCTTGGCGATCCACGGGCCCTTATTAATAGTTTTCATGTATTTCAAATGGGATCCATCATGTTATTAATTGTGTATGATTACGATATGAGCCCCCATGTGCATGTTTTGGGAGTAGTGTCTAGCAACGATAAGACCGGTGTTCAAGGTAAACCTCATGGTCTCAAAACTACGTGCCACCATATATTTATATGTTTATTATTGGATCCATGATATCACCACGCATGCACACGTCCCCACATGCGGAAAGCCGGGGCGGTCTGACCACTTAGGCGAAATATTAGGACATCATGAGCTCTATCATGATGGTGTCGGTTAAGACGAATCCTCCCATTGTTCCTCATGATTTATGCATGGTTATGTTTATGTTACTTTGTCTCAAGTCATGTTTAATGAAGCTTTTCTCTTATGATCACGATTATGATTGATTTATGAACATTTTGAAAACCTTGAGCCCTTCACGTTTACATTATGATAATTACTTTATGAATCACGTTGTCCTACTCTTATGAATTCTTACATTTTAACTATATCAATTTTTACTTACCTTGCATACTCAATACATTCAAATCTTGTGTTGTATCGTTTCATGTCTGGTCAGAGGGATGTTGTCTTAGTCGCATCATTAGCCTAGCCCTTTGATTTGTTGACCGGTGTTGAGTGCGTCCTCATCCTTCGAGGACATTCAGTCATCTATATCTTGTTATGTTCTTTCGACTTTAGACTTTTTCAAGCTTGTTGGGGTGCTTTATCCCATCATCTCATCGGCTATGTTAGAGACTTTTGAGACATTATGTAGAAATCGAAGCTTGTCGTTGTTGATTCAATTTTAGCTTTATATACATATATATATATATATATATATATATGTGTGTGTATATATATGCAGACTTCCGCTATTATGTATGTTAAATTTCCACTTTATTATGTTGATTTAGATGTTATGTTCATGCCATGGGTCGACCCGACCTCTCGGGGTTTCTTGTCCGTGTCTCGTCAGGGTCTACGTTAGGAGTCGTGACATGTGGTGGAGCTACCCTCTTCTCTATCTCTCTCAAGCGGCTCAGATAACGCACATCATGAGTACGCGCTCTCCAATCTTACACCTTGCGTTCTCGCTTCTCTCAATTTAGTTCTTTTTTGTGGTCTCGTATCCAACAACCTTAGGAACACTTTTTTCCAACACTACGCTTCTCGCTCTTGTAGGCTCCCAATAAGCCACCTGATCAAGCTCCTCGTCAATACTAGCATAGGAGTCAGGAAGAGTAGGGGCTTCTATGATTGTTAGCCTGTGATGACGGCTCGGCCACTTGACTCGAAAGAACCTCCAACTCCTCATGGGTGCCATGTCAGTTGTAGCCATGGCCCAGATCTTGCTCTCAAATCATATAATCTGACGTGTAGGACACGTCGGCTATCTCGATCTAAGCATTTACTCAAGGCTTGAAATTCTCCTTCATTGACTTAACCTTATTCAGCTACGGTCGAGTCTTGGCCAACTTTTGGAGAAATTCTGAGACTAGCATGTACCCAGTTTGGACTCGCTCGGGAGGCTCATAGGTGGTGCAGTAGGTGCTAGAGTGCACATCTAAATGAGCGACATCTATATCAGGTGTCTCGCCCTTCTCACGTAGTGGATTCACCTATACACCCCCAACAATAAAATGATAATAGGAATGAGGTGGAAGGAGTCGGGCAGACATCGAGTTCATCTTATCCCGAATTAGGCCAATATCGGTGATCCACTATCCTCGATTAGGTACTTCTCATCATGACGCACCTTGATGCTAAACTCTATACATAATCTAAATATGAGACTAGGAAATGGGATAGTAGTGCTTGTTCAATCCCATAGCCCAAATCTTGCATCTCTTTTACAATGACCCTCGGATATTGATGGGGTATCTAGACATGATACAAGCTACCAAAGTAGCTACATTTGTGGTGGTATCATCATTTCTTTGTCGGGGGCACACTAACATCTAACGAGACTTTTTCTATAATGTTCAAAGAGGTCTTTGTGACCTTCTTGTAAGCCCCCAAGTGACCCACTATGCCTCTTCTTTGTCCTCGGCAATCACTTAGAACAACTATTAAATGCTGCCTCTTTTGTCATTGAAACCAAACTACTTGATCTTTTTCCGACCTCACTCGATAGTCATGTTCCAGTGTATCATACGCTTGGTGGTAGGCGGGGCCCATATAATACCAAAGCAATAGTGCGCTCGGATATATCAACCTCTCGGCCTCTAGCGTGATGTTCTCCTTAAATTTGATCTTTCAAATTTTTTCATTTTCTTTCTTCTACGTGTATGCTAAATAATTGGCATAGAACTCCTTTGGATGATATACGAAGTGTGTCGATCTGGGGCTCTAGCAATCCAATCAAATCCATAAGTTAAATGTTTGCTTTATCTCCTCCCACATTGATGAATTTGTGAGGATCAGATTGTTCTTTCAATGCTCCGCCTAGGTTTTGTTCTTGGGGTGAGACCAATGCCCTGTTCATATATTTCCTAGGCTCCTGGTACTCTCCACCGAATGGTGTAGTTCTCCCTAGGTGGAGTCTACTCTTTCTCGGCATTGGGTACCTCTTCCTCGATTTGGACTCCTTTGCTTGCATCTCCAGTTAGGCCTCCTACGACCTCTTCTTCCATTAGAGCAGTTTTTGGATTCTTGGGTCTTTCATCCTCCCTCCTCAAATGGGGTCACAAGCATATGTGGCGATGGCCTCCACGGCCGGGGCTTTAACCTTCTCCTAGTGGTTTGGATCCCATCGGTATCGGATGTATCGACCTGACATCCCTCTAATGAATCACTAAGGGAGTTTCCTCTTGTTCATATTCGGAGGTCTCATCCGGCAATGTCCTCCGACGGTGCCTTGGATGCTTTTCGTTTTGCGTCATAGTACCTATGGAGAAAAGGGTTACAATTCCAAATTTGAGAAAGAGAATGCAAGAAATGTCCTTTGTAATTTATCACGGGTCTGATGCCGGAGTCGTACCTTGGAGATATGATTCGTCTTGAGACTCATAATATCTCAAGTCAATATTCGCCTGCGGTACATTTCGTACCATGAAGGTAAACCTGTCATGACCCAAGTCTATACTACAGACGAGACATGGTACTTGGTGCCAAAAGTGACCCTCTAAGCTAACCTTGGTCTATCATTACAACGCTTAAGCTGAATAAGCATAAGTAGAGCTTTAAATAAGTAAAATCATTAAAAACTTCGATTTGTGATCGGTACATCTAAAAAAACATACTGAATAACTATCGATTTGGCAAAATCCCTTTAATTCTTTTCAAAACGTGCCCAAAGCGACATAGTTTAGAGTCTAGGAGTTTTGGAAATTATAGAAAAGTCCATGGAAATTTTGCAAGAAAATCCCTTTGCCGGTCTAATGAGAATTTGGACGATTCGTTATTGCGGCCACAACTCATAGTACGCCTCGTTGCGGCTGCTTGAAATTTCTCATCATGGGTCATCACGAGAGACACCACAAATCGTGTTTGTACCCGACAACTCATGGTGACTAGTCATTAGGAACAAGTTTGCCAACTTTTCAACATCCAAGGCAAGACCTTGACCACACGGCCAACCTAGCAACGACTTGTGGGGTTGACGCGGTAGTGTAGCTTCACCCATGGTCAACCCTAAGGCCAAAAATCCACCCAAGCTCATCCTCCTCCCCACGAGTCACCTAACGGCTTGTGGTACACCCCACGAGGTCCTTGATGACTCGTCTGTGATGTAGTGTAGAAAATTCTATTTTTACAGTTTCAACCTTTGATTCTAATCTTAGGGCTTTTGGGTTATTACAATATATCCCCTCGGGAACATTCATTCTGATGTTGGTATACATACTTAAAAGCTTAGAAATGAAATTATCTTCATAATTTTGAACATTTAAAGTTGATAAATGATGGAGTGGCTGACTCTAGGCGAAACTAAATGGCTAAGCGGATTCATAGACCACACGGGCATACATTGACATGAAGGAAACTTGGGACACATGAACTTATGAAATTGGATAGAGTAGTAGGAGGTATGCACGATGATGGGCGGGCGGGAATAAATCGGGGTATTTGGACATCATGTATGTTTACGCCTCCTATATGGCTCCCTCAACTATTTGGTTTCTGCACAAGACTTTTCTTGAAGAAACTTCCTTGTTTCTCAACTTATGAACTTAGCGCTCAGAATGCGAGCCCGGAACCTCTTCGTAAGAGAGACTATCCTTCCTTTGCCACCTTTGTATAGTGGCACAGCGAGTTGGATCACCAATGCACTTTTTCAATAGTGACACATGGAAGACATGGTGCACATATGCTAACTTTGAAGGTAATTCTAACTCATATGCGACCTTTGCTAATTCGCCCCGAGTGCAGCGAGGGTCCTAAATACCTCGGACGGAGTTTCCCTTTCTTTCCAAACGCATCACTCCCTTCATAGGGTGAAATTTTTCAGATGAAAGCAAAATTCTAACTCTCTCCTCCTACATCCGCTATGATTTCTATCGGCTTTGAGTTGTTTTCAACCTTTCTCTATCGGTTGCACTTTGCATAGCATCATGGGCCCGAGTCTTGTCCTATCGTAGCTTCACACCAACTTCAAACCACCCTATAGGATACATACACCTCCCTACCATATAATTCCTCAAGCGGGGCCATCAAAATATTAGAGTGGTAGTTGTTGTATGCAAACTCGATGGTGGCTGATCATCCCAACTACCCTTGAAGTCGATCACACAAGCTCTTAGCATATCTTGTAAGGTCTGAATAGTCCACCTCGGCTTGTCCATCGGTACGGTGAAAGTTGTCTTGACTTGACCGAGATGCGAGTCCTTTAAAGCCGACTTTTTTTTAGAAATACGAAATTGGCCAGTACCTCTATACGAGATGATAGAAAAGGGCACCCCATGAAGTCGACTAACTCTGGATGTACATCCTAGCATAATCCTGCTTGAGTCTATAGTTTTAACTTGGAGAAAAGATATTGACTTGGTCATTTGATTTGCTATTACCCTAATTGAGTCATCTTAGCAGGCGAGTACGAGGTAGACCTGTAATAAGTTCCATATTCACTTCTTCCAACTTCCATGTAGGTATGCGTATCCACGAGTCATACCCCCGAGGTCTCGATATTTCCACATTAACATGTTGGTAGTTTCATGCACTTAGCCATAAATGCATTACAATGTCTCTTTTCATGTCGTTCCACTAGTAGGTAGGTCACGGTACATCTTAGTGGCACCTGGATGGATAGAATATACGGAGCTATGGGCTTCTACCAGTATCTATTGTCTCAAGTTACCACTGTCAAATTACACAAAGTCTTCCTTACAAGCAAGCACACATTCTCCTCTTTGAAAACTCCACTTCCTTTTCGTATAACCACTTCTTTGACTTAGTATTATGGATCTTTGTCCTTCTTTGGTTTAACCTCAACTACTAATGAGGAATCTGACCCACTTTGCATTACTACTCCACCTTCACTGAACCGATATTAGCACTCCCAATCGAGCTAACCTGCGGATATCCTTTGCCAGTTTTTTACGCCTCTTGACATGAGCAATTCTCCCCATGCACATCCTCTTAGGGAATCATCCACCACATTGTCCTTGCACAGGTGTTATAGCACGCTCATGTCATAATCCTTCCAGTAACTCCAACCACCTTCTGACGAAGGTTTAAATCTTTGGCCGAACATATGCGAAGGCTCTTTTGGTGATGAAAACATCCATGTGAACCCTATAAAGGTAACACATCCATATTTTTAGAGCAAACACCACTACGCAATTCAAGATCATGAGTAGGATAATTCTTCTCATGAACTTTGGTATCTAGAGAGCATAAGCTATACATCGGAAACGTAACCAAGCCTAACTCTAGATGTGTCACATTATACCACGAACCTCTCTGTTCATACATTGAGTTAAACTGGAGCGGTAGTGAGTCGAGTCATTAACTCCTGGAACTCTTCTCACACACATCTGACCTTTGAAACTGCCTTTTTATGAGTTAGCTTAGTAAGAGGAGATGCAATAGAGGAAAATCCTTATATAAATCGTCCATAATAACCGTCTAGACCCAGGAAACCTTTGTTATATGTTGGGGAAGTAGGTCTTCGTAGTCTTTCACCACTGCTATTTTTTAGAATCTACGAAGTACGCTCACCTTGGAGCCACTTGACCAAGGAAAGTAATAGACTTCAACCCGAGAATTCAAATTTTGCTAAATTTATGAACAGCTGGAAGTCTACGAGAATGCATGAAACTATCCTCGGATGATTAGCATGTTCTTCCTCATTTCCGGAGTATGCGAGGAATGTCATAAATGAATACAATGACAAACATGTTGAGATACTTCTTGAAAGCCACATTCATTAGGTCCATGGAAAGTTGTAGGGGCATTAGTTAGTCAAAGGACATAACCACGAGTCATAGTGACCATACCGGGATTACGAAGGCTATTTTCGTATATGCATTCTCGACTCTAAGCTGATGATACCCCGTCCTAAGATCTACCTTGGAAAAACAAGCTTGGCTCCTTGAAGCTAATCAAACAAGTCATCAATCACGGATAGGGGATACCTATTCTTGACTTTAACTTTGTTCGGTTGACGGTAGTCGATACACATTCTAAAAGCGAGTCTTTCTTTCGCACGAACAACATTGGAGCACCCCATGGAGAGATGTTTGGCCTTATGGAACCCTTATCAGGAAGGTCCTTTAGTTGTTTCTTCAACTCCTTAAGATCGGCTGGAGCCATTACGCCAAGGAAGTAATGGAGATGGGTTGAGTGTCTAGAAGAAGGTTTATCTTAGAATTTTATTTCCCACTCGGGAGGACTCACGCGGGGAATATCTTGAGGAAACACATCGAAAGAACTTCGACAAGCCGGAACTAATTGAATAGTTGGGGTCTCAAAGTTAGAATCTTTGACCCGAACTAGGTGATAAATTCACCCTTTAAAATGAGCTTTCTTTCCTTAAGGTAGAAATAAATCGACCATTAGGCGGCTGAAAATACTACCCATCCATTCTAAAACTTGCTCATTTGGGAGGCGAAATCGCGACTCTAGTTGCGGTCAGAGGCATATACAAGAATATAACCAATCCATGCCAAGAATGAGTCAAAATTCGACCATGTCTAGCTCTACTAGATTATTGGAATGACTTTATTCAACAACGAGATGGGGCGAGTCTCTATACACACAGGCGCTCACTTGGCTCCTGAGTGGGGTAGAGTTGAGAATGGTTCGAGAGGACATATGGTGATTTCAAGGCGAATAGCTACATAGGAGTCATGAATGATAGTGGGGCTCCTAGGGCGAGTGAGGCATACACATCTCGTGGAAGGAGCGTGGCATTACCGTGACCACGTCGGAGGTTAGCTCTCGATGCGCGACAAAAGGACAAAGTGTAAAAGAGGTTTTGGTGGTTCCCGCCATTCGTACCAGTATTTACCCTGCGAGATGGACGATCTCTGGCCTGCTTGAAGTGGTAGGCGCGGTCTCTCTGTCCTGTCGACAAACATTCCTTCGGCTTGTGACCTAGTTGTGCACATCCAAAGAAACCCTTTTTTTCCCAAAAGGCATTCACTTGGATGGTTCTTTTCCACCATAGGACAAGTTTGGGTAGTAGTTCTTTGGTGTGTTGTGACTTTGGGGCCGAGAGCCGGATCTCCACCCTTCCGATCCTTGCGGGGTAGGAAAGAGGGGTTTAGATGAGGTAGTTCTTTGGAGTCTCTGTTGTTCTTCTTTGTGGAAGGATACTATCACTGACCTCTGGTGGCCATATTTAGATTGAAAACGTTCTAGCCCCTTGTTCTCCTCCATATCCTTTAACATTTTAGCTCAATCTGCTTGGGCATGAGCGTGAGGGTGGAGAGGTCAATATCTTCTGAAATCACGGTCCTTCATTCCTTATATGCAGGTTCGATCCACCCCATTGACGAACTTAACCATACGAGCCCTTGTCCGGCTACCATCTGGAGCATACCTCGACAATCGTTGAACTCTAATGCACATTCCTCCACGATCACATTTACCTACTTTAGGTGCTTGAACTCTGCCCGAACTTTGCTTCTCTCAACTCCAGGGAAGAATCTATCTAGAAATCTTTGTGGTAAACTCAACACTCTACCATTTCTTCTCTTACATTGTTCTCCCTTCCTTCCACTAATCGTACCAAACCTTAGCCACACCTTTCAACTAGTAGGTGGCGGAGATCCCGGCCTCTCAGGGACTAACGCCCATGTCACAGGTGATCTTTCGCACCTTATCTACAAACTCACATTGGGTCCTCTCCCACCTTAGATCCATGAAAGATTTGGAGGTTCATTCCGTGAAATACCAAACCGTAGCAAGCTATGCTGCGAACCCGTTTGTGTTCGCTAGAACCATTTGTTGGTTCACTTGGTTAGTCACGTCTCGGCCCGGCGGTGGATTGCCGCTCGAATCTGTTGAGGACACTTCATCATCTGAGAGCTGCTGGAGAGTGGTGGGACGAGTTGGTTAGGGTGTCGACCCTCATTCTATTTCCTTGTCTACGGAGGCATAGTTTCTTGAAACAAAATAGAGTACGAGTTAGGAGAACGTTCTGGAATTGATCTTCGTCACACGATAAGAGAATGAACAAAAAAGGGTTTTTTCATAATAACGTCTTGTAGCCTCCCCATCATAAGTGTGCACGCTTCCACTGACCATAAAAAGGACTCTACTCGCGTGACTTTCGGATATCCTAGGATACTCTAAACCTAGTGCTCAAATACCAAGTTTGTTACGCACCGAGACTACACCCTGGAAGAGACATGGTACTTTATGTCTGAGATTACCCCAAGCTAACCCATGGTCTATCATTACAGGTAAGGCGAAAACATAGCAGAAACTTTAAATAAGTAAAATCATTAAAAACTACCAATTTGGCAAAATTCAATACGTAACCATCTTGAATAACTCTATCTATGTCTGAAAGCTAACTAATAAATGATGAGTTGTTTTGAAAAGCCCCCGGCAAACAAAAAAGAAATCTAATTGTAATGAACTTAGCGAAAGTAAATATCATCTTCGGAAGATGAGATTCACCCATCTGCGGCATCGTACGAGGATCTATTGATGATCTTGGGAGCGAGAACTGCGCCAATATCATGATACGATACAACATAGAAGGTATGCTTTAGTACTTTGAATGTACTAAGTAAGTAGAGAAAGTAAAAGAATGGAAGAACAAGTAATTATTTGAAATGACATGGAAATGACCAAGCGAAATGCGCGTACAGCGAAATATAACGGATATGGTCAATAATGACCTTGGATGATGGTCATAGACACGTCTTAGATCTAAGATCTTGAGCTAGGCTAAAGCCAGACCAAGACTATGCGGCTGAGTGGGAGAGTCTATAATTAACATATTACGTGAGCTAGAGGTGGAGTTGATGCTTACCATGTCGATAGGATCCAATATACCTTACCCGAGTTCTAAAGGCATGAAGCTGGGTGATGAAAATCTGTCATTCGATGGGCCAAGTAAGCTATGGTGGCAACGTAGTTACGGGAACACAGGTGTCTTGGAACCCTTTGTCCTCTCGGAGCTAGTTCTACTCACTAGATAGTCCTAGTATGACTACTAAGGCGTGGGCTGGCGGGGCCCAAGTTAGTCGAGGATACTTATTTTGAAGTACACGAGTCTTATCGGACCGAACAACGTAACTAGTGTTCGAAAGTGGTCAACACTACTTATCTAGAAGCGTCGTAATCATCTCTAGAACTATTTGATAACTAATAGCGATAGTAATAATTGATATCTAATATCTGGGAGGCATTACTAACACCTTAAGCGGCTATACTCCAAACTGATCAGCCCGACATCATTGAAAGATACGAAGATATTAACATCATGAATTAACTAAGCTAGCATGCAACTTGATTGGGCATTTAGCGATAATACTAACAAGAAATTTCCAACACTTATAGAGTCAAGAAACATTTGTATCTAATCAATTATGCAGGACCTTAGTTACTACATTTGTCGAATTAGGGCCAAAGTCAATTTTTAGGAAAAAAAGTATCAACATGATTACTAGATAGTGGAGATATAGTAACAACAATATGAACAACATTTCACATGATTAAATTGGAACATGATCGAAAAATTCATCTAATTTGAATGTCTCGGGGGCTTAAAGCGTAAGAAAATTTAGATAGATCTTGGGAGCACAAGAGAACAACAATTCCCTTGGTAAATTCTCACATACGTGAATTGTAGAAATCCCAATGAAAACTTTTGAGAAAATATGAGAAAGAAAGAAGTCCCAGTGCCTAGCGCTCTTTGGGAGAACTGTTTGCGTAAATCATACTTATGATATTGGAAAATCGAGAATTGAGTAAAATTGGAGGATTTAGTCAATATCCCTTTAATCCCTGCAAAACGTGCCCAAAATAGTGTAGTTTAGAGTTTAGAAGTTTTAGAAAATTACGAGAAAAGTCCATAGAAATTTGTAGAAAAATCAAACTACCGAGTCCCGAGGAGAATTTGGATGATTCGTATTCGCCCGACCACGACTCATGGTCTTCCTCGCCATGACGCGGGTCACCGCGGCGACACGGCTTCGTGGTGTACCCGGCAATCGTGGTGACCGATCATTACATTTTTCTTGCCAACTTTTCAACATCCAAGGCAAGACTGACCCGCGTCCAACCTAATGACTCGTGGGGTTGACCCACGACTCGTGGATCAAGCCACTGGTCAACCCCAAAAAGCCAAAATCCACCCAAGCTCATCCTTCTCCCCACGAGTCAACTAACACGACTTGTGGTGCACCCTATGGATCGGATGACTCGTCTGTGACTTGGTGTAGAAAATCTTATTTTCTCCATTTCAATCCTGGTCAGATCATAAGGCTTTCGAGAGGTTGTACAACGATTCGTACCATGAGTCGTATGGTCTCCCATGAAAACAAATGTTCTATATTTTCCATGACTCATAGATACGACCCGTAAGTTAACTCCACGAGTCGTAGAAATGATCGTACTATCACTTATGGACTTCACCCTTTCAAGATTTTGATGCGATTTCCATGTACGACTCGTAGCAAGAAACCACAGGTTGTACTAGAATTCATACCTCATGATTATTACAATTCTAGCTTGGGACGGTCCCAATGAGCCATCCTCACAGTCGTAGTATGAAACCATGAGTAGTAGGAAGGTTTTGAAGCCTGTCCTACCTCTTTTTTATTCGGTTTTGCGGGAGATTTCAATTTGAGTGTTGGGTACTCCGAGAATTCCCAAGTCTAGGCATGTATTTATCATGTTTTACAGTTACCAATTCCTCCCATTTTTAATCACAGCTTTAGTAACTCAAGTTTAACAGTTCAATGTGAAATTTTTACAAGTTAAATCCCTACACGATCACACACAACTTGTTCATCCTGGTCATTTTCCTTTTTAATTTTCAAGGGTGAGAAGACTCTCGGGGATTAGCGAGGTTTGCATCAAGCTGCTTAGTCATAATTTTCAAATTCAAAACTTATACACATGAACTTGACATGCTTCTTAGTTTAGTGACAATTAGAAACTAGGGTTACGAGTGTGTGGGAAAGTGCGATTTGTTTGAGTTTAAATAACTTAAATGGAACATTTTAAAAATTTTGGGCTGAGTCGGGTGATTTTACAATATTTTGTTTGATGCAGTCGTAAGAAGGCCTATGACTCCGTCCTTAGGTCATAACGAGAGGTTGAGAAACATACTTGTGGACCTACGAGCAAATTTTACCACGAGCTCATGCACTGAAATAACTCTCTGCTTCTCACCAAGACTCAAACTACGGCCCTTATAATCCTCTTACGAGTCGTATTGAGAGCGCCTTACTGTTCATGAGTTCTTACTGCCACCTATTTTGTTTCCCTTGCACAATAAACACACATATGTTAATCGCTTGGGTTGCCTCCCAAGAGCGCTTGATTTAACGTCACGGCACGCCGTAGGTGGTCAGGTTATTCGAATTCAAACCACCATAGGTTGCCTCCCAAGGCGCACGATTTAATGTCGTGGCACTCATGAGTCTCTTGACTACTTAGACTTCGTCATGGAACTCGGATTCATCCTCTATTGCTGAGATCACACTAAGTTCCTTTGGTTGCTTCATTGACAGCGAGATATTGAAGGTTACCTCTTCTTTATTGAGTCTAAATTTCAAATAGATAGCCTCAACATCTACTAAATCTCTCCCAGTGGCAAGGAATGGTTCCTCAAAATGATGGGGACATCAAAATCCAACCTCGCAATCAAGGATCGTGAATCCATTGGGAATATGAATCTATCCACTTTAACAAGCACATCGAATAGGATTCCTACAGGCTTCTTCATAGTTACATGCGGCCCATTCATTATCGCATGTTAGTCGGTGTTGGGGATCCCAAACCCAGATGCTTAAACATTGCCAATGGCATCGATTTATGCTTGCTCCCCAAATAGCAGTGTGCCCTCGTGAACTCAACATCGTCAATTGTACATGGAATGGAGAAGACACCTGGATCTTTCTCTTTTAGGAGAGAAAAGGACACATGAGGCTATATAAATACAATGATTCACATTATCCATAGGCTCATAGCTCACGAGACTTTTTTTCATGACAAGGTCCTTCACAAACTTGGAATATCTCGGCATCTTTGTTCCAATACCTCGACCAATGGTATGTTTACGAGAAAATTGTTTAAGCATTGAAAATTCACGAGCTTACCATTCTTAGCCTTCTTCTTCATTCTTTTAGGGAATAGTGGCAGTGGTCATGGAATAGCCTTGTAAATTTTTGTGGTCCTCTCTTCTCTCCTTGTTCAGCTTAAGGACCCTTTTTAACACTTGGAACCTCAGTCAACTTAGCATCCTCATTATGCTCATTCTTAGCAACATCTTCTTCATCATAACAGCAAAAGGGGATCAATCAAGGTCTTTCCACTCCTAGTCATCACTGACCATGCGGTGACCATCATTCTTTAATTGGTACATTGCTAGGTAGTGTGCCCTTTTGCCTAGGGTTCATGGAAACTAACGGTTGCCTAGGCTGGCACATTCGATCTACTTGATAACCATAGCATATGACTCCACTCTTTGACCCATGCTCGATATATCACTATGGATGTCTTTCGAGCGATATCTGTGGATCCTCACCTTCTTTAATCTCAACTATCATGATCTCAATATTGGACTATCCAGCCTCCCCCTTACGTGCATTAGGAGTCATGTACAATCACGATCGTTCATTGCGGTAACCGTCATCCCTTCTCCAATCATCCTCACACTCACGACCTCGACTCTGTTTCTATACCCATTTTGATCGTAATTGTCTACATTGATTTGACATTTAGTTTTGAACCTTAGAACCAAGTGGTTTTGTCAGACCCTATAGGCATTGGCTGAAACCGCCACCTGATTGTCTAAGTTTTCCTCCTCCTTAAAATCTAAGTGGTCAAGCCCTAGTTCCTATCCCTTTGTTTCCCCCTATTGCATTAACTTTTTTGGCTCCGACTCCATGATATTCTTAGTGAGCAAGTCAATGATGTGCGCACATATGAGCCAATTCTGGTCACGTTCTTTTCCCTTCCTTCATTGGTGCAGATTAATAATAGCATATATGTACGATTTAGCTATACGCTTCTTGAGTGTACCACTTGCTTGTTTGTTTTAGTCACTGTTGTCTAGAATAGTAGCAGCTTGCTCCCGGTGTGACTCATGATTGCTCCTCATACTATATGCTATTGATTTTGTATTGTTGCTCAATGATCTGAAATCTCAACAAACTGTCATCAAGAATTTTATGGTTTGGGAACATGGTCAACTTCTTCTTGAACCTCAACAAGGTTTGATGAAGTGCCTCAACCTTCATTTGTTGGAAATTGTAGATTTCATCCGCCCAGCTCAGCATCCTAGAGGTGGAAAGAATCTCTCTAGAAATGCTTGCTTGAGCTTCCTCCAGTTGGTAATGGAATCGTTGGGAAACTCCAATAACCATAAAGTGGCCTTTCCCGAGCGAGAGAGAAGGGAAAAGTCTTAGCCTTATAGCATCTGGTGACTCTAGAAACCTATGTGCCTTGCATGTTCCCACAAAGTTTATCGGAGTGCAAGTTGGCATCATCGGTTGTGTGACCACTAAACAACACTGTGCTCAATAATTGGATCATGGTTCTAGTGATGTCAAATTTTCCCCATCGGAACTTAATGGTGGTGAGTACAATAGCTCCGGTTGACCCAACATCATCAATGTCCTATGTTGAAGGAATTGAGGCACATCTTTGACCTATGTTGCCCCTTCAATCGCGAACAACATTAGCAACCTCATCTCGAGCATCCTGTTTGCATCCTAAAAGTGCAACTTGTTGAGCTAGCTCGGCTTGCCTAACTTCTTCGGCAATATGGACATCTCTACTTGGCTCTTGGTTCTTCATTCTTCGCGAGTGTTCTTTCGAGTTCGAGATCCAAAGGAATCGTGGGGGTTTCCACTATGACAAGTACTTTGCATTCACCAAGCGACAACCGGTGGATATCCAAAAACAAAAAGAGAAATTTCAATTTTGAAACTTCAAAAATTTCACTTCACGTAAAATACAAGCAATTAATCTAACCTTATCAGTATTCACGACAACGATGCCACTTTTTGATAAGCTCAAAATCACACTTTCTAGCAAAGTATGAAGTAGGCGTTGTCAATAAATAACCAAAGAGGTTGAGGTCAAACCCATAGGGAATAGGGTAAGATCACAGACTAATGCGGTACTTGAACTTGTGGGTGAGTAATCTCAAATTGGGGGTTTCAAAGAAAAACAATATTAAAAGTAAGATTATAGTCGTGGTTGCTATCAATATTTTTAAATAACTAGGATAAGTGTTCCATATGGGTTCATAACTTCACTTCGGGTATAAACACATGACCAATCCCAATGCTTACTTGTAGAGCGGTAACTAGTGTACATCCAAGCAGGTTGCGTCCCTATTGGATGACTATACTCAATCAGGATGGAGTCTCATGAGTGATTTAAAACTAACTATTATCAATATAATCCAATTTTAACTATCTTGCGACTACAACTCAAGTTAATACAATGATCATAAATACCAAGGCTTTGTTTCTAATTCTCACTTTCTAATCTCTACTTCTCTAGGTTCAAGCAAGTAAAGAATTCAGCCAAGTCCTAATGTTGTACACCATTAAGAAATGTTTAAAGATAAAGAGAATACAATATAAGCATTTAGCATTTAATTGTTGAATCACTTTTATTGTAACCCTTTTTCGTTACTCCACCATGGTTCCCATAGCCCCTAGTTGTGGAGGTTTGGCCTCTCATGATTATAAGATTACAATTTGCATTCCCAGACAAACACATAATTAAATATTTACAACAATAATTGGGATAAAACCATATTTGATTATCAAAGAATAATCTCAAGAATAATGGATTAAATCAAGAGTTTGATCTAAAAATTGCTCTCCAAAACTTGATAAAAATTCACAAACTAACATTCTTCTGCGTCTCTACTACTTCATTTCTATGTTCTCTCTCTGAATAAAATAAAACATAAAGCTATTTATACGGACATTAGAAATCTTTTCCTAAGATAACGAGGAATTTTCCATATACGGCGCCCATTACCACGGCGATCCCTGCGACGTAGTAGGGTATGCGGGCGTGCACCTTCTTGTACTTCCTTGGATGCTGTAGATTTTTCTAAGTTTGGCGTAACTGCTCAGTGACTTGTACCACGGTTACGATCGTACAATGCATATAGTTTGGTCACGAGAACTCGACATCTTCTAAACTTTTCTGTGTTATAGTACCGCCTTGTACCTTCCTCCTGTGACTCATAATGCATCTTCATATGCAGAGTTCTGTCAAGTCTTGAAGAATTACATGAAGCTCACCACAACTCATGATGCAATTATTGTGAGTGCTATGATTCGTGAGTTCACCCATACCAGAGACTACTTTGTGCAAATTTCTCTGAACAATTCCACGACTCCAATTACATCTCATACCATCTTGGTACAACTCGTGCGAGAGTGGTATATTTACCTTACTCTTAATCCGGCCTTCGGCTTTCACGATGATTCCTAATACGACTCGTACAATCAAGGTTCGACTCTATCCCAGAAACTTATACTTGGCTTGATTTTACACATTGTATACTCCTTTTCACATTTTGCTCAATATTTAGTTTCCCTAAAATCAAAGTAAAAGTATTACCTCCATATCCAGCATATAAACATACCCAATTCCATGCTATTTTCTCAATTTTAAGCGTCAGAAAGTGCGTAGACTCATAACTAAATCAGCTGTCACAAAAAATCGACATCGGCTTGTACTCAGGGATGATGCATTTTCTCACCAAATAAAACAAAAGTTTATGAGTAGGTGTCATTTCCTTCAATTTCACTTCTCTTTCCTCTTTCCATCATTTCTCTATGATTGTTGGCAATCATATGTGTTGGTTGTGTGGACCCCTCTTTAGCCCACTTCTTTATTCCATGATGGTACAAACCCACAATGGTACATTTAGTATGTCTTTCAAATATTCAAAAATAAAGCTCAATCCGTTTTCCCTTTACTTTGGTCAATACTGTGTTTCCACCACATACACGGAGCGTTGAGTAGAATTGTGAACTTTTTTTGGTTACTCTAGGGGTATAATTTAGGAAGGTGATTCCAAATTTGATAGTTCAAGATATTTTTGGTATTTTATACCTAGTTTCTCCATTACTTGGTCTATCCACCTTTCCCTTTAAACTATAGGAGGCCCCTCTCTTGGTAGTAGTCTTGCTTTTGTGCTTTTAAAAGGTTAGCCAATCGTTGGAACCAGTTTTTTCAAAATCTTGAGGGTTCTTTCTTAGAATATCATTCCCATTGGTCCCTTGTTCCCCTTATTTATGGTTGTTCAAAGTTAGGACTACTAGATTTCTTCTTGGATTGAGAAATTACTAAGTAGTATGTTGTGCCCCAACGCATACGGTCCTACAAGTAATGAAGTGGCTGCTGAGGCCATGTCGAACCAACGAGGGACTTGACTTTTAAGTGAATAATCGAAGATTTAAGTACTATTATCAATCTACATAAATTAGTGACTTTCAAGAGTTTTTGTTAGTTGTAAAATATAAAATTTATCATAGACTAAGTGTACACAATAATTGGAAATTCTAAGGTTAATGCATACATTCTTGCAAAGCATTAATTCACATTAGTCAGAGTTAATTATATAGTTATTGATTTATGGAGTTAAAGACATGATTATGTTCTTTCAAAACACTAATTGTTTTTATCAAATTAACCTCACAACTACATTGTTGAGGGGTGATGTGACATTTATCTCGAGTTCTATCACATTTTAGAACATCCCATTTATTAACCAAATGTGGCATGTTAAGTATATTTCTATCCTAAACGTAAATCATGTTCATGAAAAAGATCACACTCATGGATACATTCTATCTTAGGGTTCACTCTTACTAGGAGTTTGCGCTAGAATTCTAGGTGTATTTTAATGGTGATCCAACATTAAAATTGTTAAAACAAGAATGCAAGAACAATCATCAATGATAAATAACCAACCAAGAATTTAAGCTAAACAATCATTTTTTATGGCCTCGACTTTGGAATGAGGGTTTTGGAGCACTTATGGCTTTACGAAATCATAAATGTATTTGAATTCATGCGCAAGAATGTAAAAAGAAAAGAAAAGGACAAGAACCCTAAAATGATGAAGCCCTCCTCTGTTCTTTCTCCAATCATTCTCCTTATTCCCAAATGTGTTGTGGTGTTCTAAAATATTAGGCTATGTGTTATATTTATTGGAGGAGTGAATTTTGGCAGTAATTCACTTGATGTCACGTTGATACGCACACCAATTTGCCTCAGTGATACAGTTAGTCATGAAAGCTCATTGGATAAGGCATGTTGGAGTAGCATGGCATGAGTGTGGCACATTGGTAGTCACTTGACACGGATGCTTTGTGTCGGAATGCAAATGCGAAGAAAAAGCTGGTTAAGTAATCCTTGGAGTGCAATAGAACGGTGTCTGATGAACACCCCAACAGTAAGACATGGTCGTATCGCGCCCGCAGTAGCTTGGCGCATGCCAACTCCTGGTGGAGTGATGGCACATAATAGTCCGGCATGGGGCATTGGTGGTCGCCTCAGTACGCCCAGTGGCACATTGCTTGGCACGCCATTGCAACATTTTGGCTGACAACCATTCCAATTTGAACTTCACTCCACACCTCCAACTTGATCATTCATCCTCACATTAAGCTCCTGTATTAAGCATCTTTAACCTACAAAAGGAACTCAACACAATTTTATCCACGACCACAAATAGAAAAAAATACATGAGATTATAAAAAATCAAATTAAGGTCTGGTATTTAGATCATGGGCATAAAATAACACTTGGGTGTGTAAGTGCGCCCAAGATTACCACCCCAAACTTAAAGCCTTGTTTATCCTCGAACAAATCTTTCATATCTCATGCTATAGGAAGCCTTAAAGATTACCCATTGAAGCAAGCTAACTCAAGTTAAGGTTACAATGACTCACTTAGATGACAAGTTCTTATCAAGCATGTAATCTATGCAGTAAACTTCATGAACGACTATGTTAAGACCTCCTAGCCTCAAGATCTGATTTTACAACCTTAGAAAACTCATGCAAGTTAACCATCCAAGAAGTCAAATATGTAATCTATCTTTCATTAATCATGTTCCCTCACAACGAAGAGTTACCCATTTAAAATCATAAATACACAAGCTATAACAAGTATGGGTATAAGAATAACATTTTGCTCCACTCTCACAAAAGATTTCACATGCAATATGTGCGACCCACCTTATGCTTGCCATTAATACTACTCCACTAATATAGGAACATCTAAAGCAAAATCCAACTAGGACTTTAAGGGTTAATGTAGGCTAAGGGACGAGTAGGTACTAGTTTGGCCAATAATAGTGACTATCTTCCCTAAACTCTTTTAATACATCACACTTTCTCATTAAACACAATCTTTTCACACTTGCATGCCTTTTTGCTCTTCTCTTAGTAATTTTTCCTTTGTTTACCCATTTCATTAAGATGTTCACATACACAAGTAGGGAGCACTCAAGTATCAAACACTTTTTCTATTCTTCTTGTTCTTTCTATACTTCCTACCAACACATATGCATTTCTTAAACATTTTCACCCTTAATCATTTCTTCTTACTTCCACACCCAACTATCTCCATTTTTTCATATTCATTCCTTGTACTCTTACATTTCCACTTAAGAACTTACGAGTTTTGGATCAATTGAAAGAAAAGGATTAAGCTAATTGTGTGGCTATCAAAGAATAGGCTAAAGGCTTATTAGGTTAACTAGGATCATACATCATGGGTAGGTAAAGCGAATGTAACACTTCAAAAGTTTCTAAGATTTCAACTAGGAATTTGAAATGAGCTCGAAAAATCTACAAAAATGCCTCGGAATGACATCTAAGGAGTCATTATAGGAACTAGCGGTCGTTGGATGAGTCATAGGAAGTTCTTTCCCACGGGTATGACCACGAGATGTGGTCAAGCCCCCGCGACTTGTTAGGTTATTCATGAAGGTATGATTGAGAAATAGAAAGAAGAAGTCGGGTGTACCCTAACGGAAGGACCCCACGAGATGTGATCGTCACCACGATTCATGGGATGAGTCGTGGTGGCTAGATAACAATTATTGGGAGTTGGGCCCACGGTTTTGAGCTATCGGCTTTGTATTGAGTCTGAGACCAATCCCGGTGGGAGTAGGACTCGGCACCAAGCGGACGGGGTTCCGGGCGCACGAGGTTCCCAAAGTACGTTGGCACCATAGGATACAGTATTTATTGGGCCGGGTGGATGACCTCTTGTGATCACCCGGTTCATGCCTTGATACCTTGGCAAGGTATATTGGGTCCCTGCGGTAGGTGTATACAGGGGACTCCACGTCTAGCTCATGTAGTTATATGTTGATTATAGACTCTCCACTAGTTGGTCGGTCCAGTTTCGATTCAGTTCGGTTCGAATCGGTATTCCATACTTAGTACATGCTTTGACCATCTGACAGGATCATTTTGACCACCTCGATTATTTTAGTTATTAAGTTCAATATCTTTATTTGTTCATTGTGTGTTTTCGATTCAGCATTTTTTTATTATTTATTCCATTATGTTATGTTTCACTCACTTACTTAGTACATTCCAGTACTGACTGCATACTTTTATGTTGTTTCATTTTATGATATAGCTACGAGGATCTCGAGTCTCGGCCGTTAGGCGACGCTCACCGGGAGCCTCGGCTATTCTTCTTTGGTGAGTCCTCTTTCTTCGAGGATAGAGATTATACTTAAGTTATATTTTCTTTTCTTCTATTTAGATTTGGAGTTATATAGGAAGCTTCCCCAATAATTCATGATCATAGTGGCGATTTGGTTCGGACTTGTAGTTTGTTCAAATATTTTCACATATTATGAACTAGTTTTATTTCTCTCAAAGTATTTACATTTTGCCTTAAATTTCCCTCCCATATAGTTGCATGTTACTCGGAATGTCGAGTGTATAATAGACCGGGGTTGACTTAGGATTACTTGTAACTCAGTACCGTGTTAAGATCGAAGTGTAAACTTGGGGCGTGACACACTAGTATTAGAGCCCTAGGCTTAGAGTATCCTCGAATGTCTAAAGTTTGCATCAAATAGGACATCCTCTTCATGGGTGTGAAGCATGCCACACTTATGATAGAGAGGCTACGAGATGTTATAAGGAAAAATTCCCTTTGTTTCATACTCCTTATTATGCATTGAAATTCAGTTCCTCTGATCATTCTCTAACTCATGCTCTATTTCATTTCAGCGAATCATGCCTGCGGCGTGGTAATAGAAGAAGGGTCGGTAATGCTCACTTACCTACCCTACTAGCCTTCAAGCGGCGCCCCTCGGGAAGACTCGGTGTCCATTACGGGGTACTGGCAACCATTGTTGCTCGCCCAAAGTGTTACCAACCAGTTGAACCGGTAGGTGGTTCCAATCAACAATAATGGTTCCATGATGCTTTGCCCACATGCGGGACTTCACACGGATGAACCCTCCAGATTTCATGGATCTAAGGTGGGGAGAGGACCCATGGGGATTTGTGGATGTAATTAAAAGATGCCGAATTATGGTGTCGAGTCCCTCGAGAGAGTGCGACTTGGTTTCCTGCAGTGAAAGGGTATCCCATGTCTGGTATGAACAATGGAAGGAGGAGGCAGGTAGAAGAAAGATCGGTGGAATAGGAGGAGTTCCTACGGCCTTCCTAGGCAGATTCTTCCCTTGGGAGCTCGGGGAGGCCAAAGGTATCGGAGTTCATGAACTGAGATAGCGAAACTCGGACAGTAGAAAAGTACGCTTTAGAGTTCACCGAGGTTTCCAAATGCACTCTAGAGATGGTGGCCGAGCCATGGTACGGGGATGAAATTTGTAAATGGGAATTGTACTTAGGGTCCTCAAAGAGTGTAGGGCGGCGATGTTGATTGAAGATTTCGACCTCTCCAACCTAATTGTCTATGCCTAGCGATTGAGGCGAGAAAAATTGGGGACATGGAGGCAAGAGTTTGGACAATCGGATTATGGCCACCGGAGCTACGGTGGCGTGACTTCAACACCTAGCTCGGCCAACGCCCCTACCTTTGGTCACGGCGGTGAGAGTGGTGGAGCATCTAGCTCTCGGTCTCGGACAGCTTGGGTATCGGGGTAAGATGGTTGTTTTGGTTGTGGACGGCTTGGGTATCGGCTTAAGCAATGCCGCGTCAGGAAAGGACGGGGAAGGTCACAATCCACTACCTCGGCGGCTCGGCCAGTTCGACCAACTCACCGAGGCTAAAACATCGGGTACGAGAGGGTGGCCAATGCCAAAACCATTTTTATGCATTATCATCTCATCGGGGATCGGGGAGAACTCACCGAGATGTGGTCACGGGTATGTTATGTATTTTCCACCTAGAATCCAGGGGCCATACTATCATTCGTGAATCCTTATGTAGCAGTCCAATTCGATATTAGTCCATAGGTCCTCTCGGAATCATTTTCGGAGTCTCCACCTAGTTGGCGAGTCGGTTAGAGCGTAAGTGTACTAGAAACTATCCAATCTTAGTTTGCAATAAAGTCATTCCAACTAACCTCGTAGAGTTATATATGATCGACTTTGACCTCATTCTTGGCATGGATTGGATACATTCGGTTATGCCTCAATTAAGTAGAACTAGGGTCGTCGGGCTTAGGTTCCCTAATGAGCTTGACTCTAGAATGGTTGGGAGTAGTTTCGCGCCTAAAGGAAGGTTTATTTCGTACTTGAGTCAGAAGCTTATCTAAAGTGTATTTACCATCTAGTTCGGGTCAAAGATTCCAATTACGAGACCCCAACTATCCCGAGTTAGTCCCTGTTGTCGGTGAATTTCTAGATGTGTTCCACAAGTTCTTCCTAAAGTTCCTCCTGACGGAAATTGACCCAGGTATAGACCTTATTCGAGATACTCGGCCGTCTCCATCCTTCTTATAGAATAGCTTCAGATGAACTTAAGGAGTTGAAGAAGTAGCTAAAAGATCTTCTCGATAAGGGTTTTATGGACTCGGTATCTTTCCACTGGGGTGCTCCGATGCTATTCGTGCAAAAGAAAGACGGTACCCGAGTGGCCATCGATTACCGCCGGTTGAATAAGGTCAGTCAAAGAACATGTATCCCTACCCGAAATTGATCACCTAATCGACCAACTTGAGCCAAGCTTGTTTCTCCAAAATAGATCTCGGGTCGGTATCACCGGCTAAGGAGTCGAGAGAGAGTGTGACATACGAAAATGAGCTTTTAGGACTCTATGGTCAATACGAGTTTGTGGTTATGTCCTTTGGACTAACTAATGCCTTAGCCTTTATGGACACGATAAATAGAGTCTTAAAGCAATATTTGGATATGTTCATCATTGTATTTATCGACTACATTCGAGGTATACTCCATAAATGAGGGAAGAGCATGCTAATCACTGAGATGAGTGTCGTCCCATAAATGCCCTAGGCGTGAGCGCACCCTAACACCACCGCCAAGCAAACCTATTTTTCCAAACACTTAACCCTTTTCTATAAGCATTGAAATACAATATATACAACTCCAAACACATCAATAGTAAAATGAAATGCTTATCCAACCAAAATCAAGTCTCAATTTATAGACTGACTACATTAGTTTAAGTAGTGTATACGTAGTCCAAATTCCACACTAAGACCATGGAGAATCTACTAGGGTTACATGAGTTTAGCTGTCATGCATGCAAACCCAAAGAAAGAAAAAATATATATAAAGAGTAGATAAAGATGAAATGATAGCCTCCACGAATCAATGTGAAGGCTCACCTCGCTTAATAGAATCTAAAGCGAATGGACTCGTAAGCCACTAGTCTCACCTCCCGTAACAAAATCTGCGTAGATATGAAAGTAAGGAGTGAGCTACATATAAATATAACTCATTAGATCCTCGACCCGCCACTTCTTTCCCTGGAACAAGTGTTGAAAATGCAGCCACAACGAGCTGCAAAAATAAATATGCACAACAACATATTTCCAAAATAAAACTCAGTAAAGTCAAACAAATGTTCAACAAGATCACTATATATATAGATATATATATCCCACAATGCAACTCACTCGGGACTTGTCAAACGGTAGTGAAAGAGATCAACCTAACACCCCGACTAGCCCTTGACAGCATATATAATGCCCCAATAATATACTACGACAACAAGTACAATGCCACTAAGATGATAAGGTAGCGCAAGTATGCCCTAGTAACTATATCATGACTTGAAGGAAGGATATCCAATGCCCCAACACCATGGTTATGAGACCATGCCACAACACAAATCAATTGGCAAATAATTTTCCTTAAAATCATATTTTTCTCAAGTAACATATATGCGGTTGGTGAAAGACCACGATTATACCAAGCTACACGCTTGTCCCAACACATGGACCAGGAAGACAAAATATTAAAAAAAAAAGTTTAAAAAGCTAGCACCAAAGCATAAAGTCTCACTTACCTTGAATTTACAACTCAAACACACTTTTCAATATTTCAAAACTATGCTCTCGGGTCTCCGAATCACCTCAAAATCCACAAAAATGGGTTTAGAATGGTTAAAGACATAGGTAGAAGTTTGCTTAATTTTTAACAAAAGTCAAATCCGCGGTCAAAGGTTTGACCAAAAAGTCAACTCTAGTCAACGGGGCGAATGTTACACCCGGTAAGTGCGGACATGTAGATGGCCTATTCACATGTTGGTTAAGTTTTTGAATGTCATACATGCTAGAAAAGGCCCGAGGAAGGCTGGGCCAGACATCACATCGAACCATCGCGGGAGGAGCCGGGCGGAGCCCCTCGCTGATGGCTCGTGCCACGGAAGGGAGGGCCTGAGCGATTGCGCCGTGCCACGGAGGCCTGTCCGAGCCCAAATAACAAACCCCTCACACGATTTTATCTCATTTTCCCACTTTTAAATTCCAGTGAACGATAGAGAACAGAGAGGAACGAAGATTTATGATAAATATTCATCCAATTATCTTTGTCAAACGCGGTCAAACTCGAATTAATCCTATATGCAGTATAAAGTTGCTAGGAGCATTCCCTACGGAGTTTAGTTCGCAAAATTCGGCGCGAATCGTCGTGCTGAGCTAAGGTAAGTGGAATTTTGCTCAAATTATGTCAATATACTCCTAGCCCTAAAGTGAGTATTTCTCCCTTATGGACTTCCGAGAAATAGCGAGTTTTCGGCCGTTTTCCGATAAGTCAAAGTTTGGCTATACATATATTAAAGTGTTATCTTCTTTCGGGAATATTAGTTTTATTTAGTACTGGTGATATATATGGATGCGGTTGGGAGAAATAGAGGAAATGCGGCCAGGCTACGCGGTTAGTCGGGAAATCGAAGCGAAAGTATGTAAAGCCCAGTTTCTTCGGCAAGTTGGTAGTTATGGTATAGTAAAATAGTTCAAGTTCCGATAGAATGTTTGAAGTCACATATTATGTTTAGTATGAATTTTAGTACGATATTAGTAACATCATGTCATGTGTAGCGCGAAATTTACTAGCACGATATACATTCTAGTAGAAAGTTCCAAAAACGGTACGGCATGCCGGTAAGTAATAGTAAAGTATGTTAGGATGTTATCGTGTCCAATCGAAACTTAGTAAAGATATAAGTTCTGTAAAGTATTTCAGAAATGGAGTAGTGGCCTAAAATGAAGTTTGAAAACTTGTTAGAAGTAGTAAATCATGTTTTACTATGAAACTCGGACATACAACACGGTCTCAAATAACAACAAATATATCATTGATATTAGACTTATCACGGTATGAAATTATATATACCATTGTTAGTCTCTTAGCTTGTATTAAATACATGCATAACACTGTCGTTAGTTTCAACATGTGTATACATACGTATTATTATCACTAGTTTCGGCATGTGAATTTGCTGATTAGTATTACTAGTTGAGACCACTGTATTGTTTTGGGTTGGATTACCTACCTAGCATTCATGACCGCTCTCGGGTTAATAATTTGTATCGACTGCCGTCCGCCGGGCGATGATACGTCGTTCTACGGAGTGGCGTACCGTCCACAGGGGACGAAGATGGGATCTTAAGTTTCCCCATATTTTGCCCTGGTCGGCTTTTATACACTCCCAAATCGAGCGGAAATGCCTGGGGTGTTGATTGAGGAGTCCTTCGGACTCGAGTACGGATTATAGTCAGGCGCTAAGCGAGCCCAAGTGCATACCCGGGGATCGGCGGGATGCTTATAGTTATTATAGGAGATGTGACGGCCAGGTAGGTATAGATTGCGTGTTGATTGTACCTCCCGTCTTATAGGGGCCGGGTAAGGTTTGTGTGTGCTATGCTATATTATGTTATGTTATGCCATGTTACGCTAGATACGAGTAGATCGACGGTAGAGCGATACATTTCCGGGTATGACTCTACTCCTTCCCGACATAGTTTGAAAACAATCTTAGATTCATATTTCCTAGTCGGTTTCGGTCTATTTCTTTCTATTTGGTTCCATCCAGTTGTATTGTTTGTTTTAGATATTTTCAGTTGTTGCTTTTACATACTCGTACTAGCGGTCGGCTCGTTTGAGACCTTTGCATTGGTTACTGCGGTACTCATAGGCAGTCGATCCCTCGATTCGGTAGTTCCACCCAGTTCGCCGGCTCGAGTCATGCGGAGCTAGATAGCTAAAGAGTTTATCCCTTTTCTTTTGTTGTGATTATGGGTAGTGGGGCCCTGTCCAGGCCATATTAGTAGTATTCTTAAAGGCTTGCGGGTGTGTATACCCTTTTTGTGGTTGGTTATGTTAGGTCGTGTGAGGCTGTGTGTACGTTTAGCTTGTTATGATGACTGATGAATTTGTGACCTTGTCGGTCACGTAGCGGTTGCTTTTCTGTTTTCTTGATTTAGAGATAACTAGACGGCATGGTGGCCTTTTCGGCCCGCATAGGTTCCTTCCTTCTCTTGTTGCTCTAGTTAGTTGTTGTTTGTTTACGGTGGCTATAGGCCTGGTCGTAGGAGGCTGTATTTACAGTAGTTATATAGCCATCGTTTTCTTGAATCGAGTTAGAGCAGGCCCGAGGCACCACAAGTGCTTAGGCTCGGCTGATCCTAGCAGTTCGGAGTCCCCGAGTAGGGCACTGGAGATTCTCGATCCTTACCCCCAAGGCGGGGCGTGGCAAACATGGTATCGGGCGAGTCGTATCGGGGAGTAAGCCGTTCTAAGTAGATTCTTGCCTATGGGTGTGTTGTGCACCACATACTATAGGCAGGAGGCTGCAAGGCATGAAAGGATGATTTGCTTTTTTATTCTTATTCGATACCGTCTTTGTAGTGCGGAATAGTATAGGGTTGAGTCCCTAGAGCTTACTTTATTCTTTGGTTACAGATAATGTCGGACCAACGACATCCTATCACGGGCCGGGCTTGGATGTTGCGACGGGGAAGGCACCGGTAGGATGCCTCACCTCTCGTTTAGAAACAACCGTCAGGAAAGGCAATACAAAGGCATCGTCCCAACCTTCTCGATTAGTCTCCACCACATCGGGAGCCATTTGGGGTGACACCACCTCCAACAGAGTCCATATACCGATACCTTCCGACTAGGTGAGTGTGACAGTGTCTTTGGCACAGATTGTAGTGCCTCAGTGTCGATCGATGCCGTCTGATTGCGGAGTCGTTAGGAGGGCCCGGTAGTTCGAGGTGCGAGTTCTTGGTTTTGAATCCCCCGCAGGTTTATAGGTGCGGACCAGGACGAGAGGACCTCGGATTTTCTAGATCGAGATGCGAGAGAATGTACGGGGTTATGCATGCCACGCCTCTGGTCCGGTTGAGTTTGCGGCATTTCGATTACGGGATATCGTAGTGTTGTGGTATGAAAGCTAGAAGGTCAGGGAGAGATGTTTCCCCTCCTACTTGGTCATTCTCAGGCTTTGGATCACTATTTACCACGGGATATTTGACAGTCAGGATGGACCGGTTTTACATTTGAAGCCGAGGTCATGAGTGTTCGGGAGTCACACCTTGCGGTTTGATTCTTTAGCCCCGATTGCACCGGCCTTTGTATATACCATGGCATCCAGTACCGCTTCATCATGGGGTTGAATCCGAATATGTTGAGACTTGTATTACGGCCACCTTTGCGAGAGGACATGGATATTTCAGTTCGGGCATTTTCCCGGAGGAATATTGAGGGAATCAAGCAGCGTCAGCGGGAGATCAGGAGGACCATTCAGGAACAGCCACGATTGTTAGATAGGCCGCCGGACTGCCCCTCCACCACGGTACGAGGAGGGGCCGGGTAGGCGCAAGGGGCGATCGAGAGGCAGGAAGAGGCTCGCGAACAGCAGTTACCATTGCGAGGAGCGAAATGAGTAGGTATACCATACCACTTTTCCCTACATGCGATCGCGCCATTGGAGCATGCGGTATGGCTCCACCGAGATGTTATATTTGTGGCCAAGAGGGCCATCGATGAGAAGATTGTCCAACCGTAGGACAGGAGGACCGGGGATTAGATAGGACGGGGGGCATCACGCGGGGAGTCACGGCTTCGGCATCCTCGACGGGCGCGGAGCCCTCGGTTCAGCCGGGGGCGGGGTCGGGCGGATCGGGGGCCTCCATTGCTGGAGTGCGAGTCCAAGCCACACATATGTCTTACCAGGGAGGCAGGATTCGAAGCGTCACTTGATGTTGTGGCAGTATGACTATACACTCATACCACATTTATGTATTGATTAATCCGAGGATCTACTTTTGTCCTACATTACTCCATTTGTGGCTCACGAAAGTTTAGTGTTGCACGAGTTGCTTGACCAACCCTTTTGATATCCACCCCCGTGGTGACTCCATTATAGCTAGAAGGGTCTATCACGGGTGTATAGTAAAGGTTGGCGATCGTCGGACCCATGTAGACTTGGTAGAATTAGAAATGGTCGATTTCGATGCCATTATGGGTATGGATTGGTTGCAGCTCCGTGCTATGCAAATGTAGAATCTTGGACTAAGACAATCCGATTCCACTTTCAAGGGGAGGCAATACGAGTGGAAGGCGATACAATTATGCCAAGGTAGGTTTATTTCCTATCTTCGAGCAGGAAGTTATTAGCTAAGGTGTGCATTTACCACCTTGTCGGGAGTTGAGTATGTTTGGGTAGAGCCTCGACTCTCGATGCATTCAGTGGTGAATGAATTCCCTAGCGTATTTCGGATGAGCTACCTGGTATTCCCTGAGAAGAAATAGATTTTGCAATTGATTTGCTACACGAGGGCACTAAGCCCATATCAATTCCTCAGTATCGTATGTCTGTGAACTCGGAGAATTAAAGGAAGCGTTGAAAGATCTGTTAGATAAGGGCTTTGCTCCGGGGTAGAGTACTTCACCGTGGGTGCGCCGGTGCTATTTGTGACAAGAAGGATGGCTTGCTCCACATGTGTATAGATTACCCGGCGGTTGAATAAGGTTACGGTTAAGAATAAGTATAAGCTTCTGAGAATAGATGATTTGTTTGACCGGTTATAGGGGGCCAGATACTTTTCAAGATTGACTACGATCCGGATACCATCGGGGTTGAGTCCATGAAAGAGACATTCCCAAGACAGCCTTGAGGACGAGATTGGCCATTTTGAGTTCCTAGTCATGTCCTTTGGGCTGATGAATGCCCTAACGGTATTTATGGACGATGAGCAGTATCTTGGACCATACCTGAGACCCATTGCATTGATAGTGTTTATCGACAGTAATGCAGTGTATTTTCGTTCGAGCGGATCACTAGGCTCGGTGCAGACGGTCTCGAATTCTCGGGGGCCAGTCGGTTGAATGCCAGGATTTTCCAAATGTAGTGCAAAATTTGAACTCGGTAGCTTTCTTAGGGCATATTTTGCCGGATCTTTGTGCTCTGAGGTAGACACTTAGAAAATAGAGGCAATAAAACGTGGCCCGGACCTGCACCCGTGAAGTCGGTTTCCCTTGGATTAAAGGATACTATAGAAGATTTGTTGAGGATTCTACACCATAGCGGCACCTCGGCAAAGCTAACGCGAGCGATAAAGTTCCGAGTGGACAAGGCTGTGGCGAGAGTTTCCAAGAATTGAAGACGGAGTTGACCTCGCCCCGGTATTAACATTGCTAGAAGGTGGAGGTTATGCGGTTTATTGTGATGCTTCGGTATTGGGTTGGGATGTGTTGATGCGGCACGGTAAAGTGATTACTTATGCTTCAGGGCAGTAGGAAACATGAAAATTATCCTACCACATGATGCGAAACTAGCGCAGTGATCCACGCCTAAAGATATGGAGACATTACATGTACGGGCGTTCATGTGCTCTTTCACCAACCATAGAGCACAGTATATCTTCACTCGGAGAGAGTTGAACTTACGGCGGCGTGAGCGGTTGGAATTATTGAAAGATTATGATGTAAATATTGCAGGAAAGGCCAACGTAGTGGCCGGTGCCCTCGGCGCAAATCTATGGGGAGTTGCCAGCGTACTTACGGCCCGGCGGCGGAGTTGTACAAATACACCAATTAGCCGGTTTAGTCGTTCTGTGGCAAAACGGTGGACACGGAAGCTGATGGTCGAGAACACCGCTTGATGTCGTCACTAGTTGGGGAGGCTAGCAGCTTGAGGTATGAAGATCTAACACAGTTCGGCTTAAGGATAGAATTCAATAAGCACCATATTTTTAAGTAACTTAGGATGAAGTGTTGCGATGCAAGGCCGAATTTGTGTTCCGGACATTTCAGCCGCCCCGGCGGATTATGGCGGCGCATTATACCAACTATTCTCTCCACCCGAGCGCGACGAAAATGTACCATGATATCAAAGAAATTAATTGGTGGCCAGGTATGACAGGGAAATAGCGGGAATTTGTAGCCTAGTGTCTAGCGCCGGCAAGTAAAAGCGGAACACAGGAAATCGAGTGGATTGACTCGAACATAAGCGTGCCTCGTGGAAGTGGGAAGGTAAACTTGGACTTTGTAGCGAGGATTACCCCGTACCGAGGCATAGACATGATTCAATTTGGATAATTGTTGAAAGGCCCGTGAAATGACCCATTTCCTGCCCGAGAAAAGCTACTTTTAGAAGATTATGTAGTGTATATCAGGATAGTTAGATTACACGGTGTTCCGGTATCTATTATCTACGATAGAGGAGCATAATTCACAACTAGATTTTTGCGGTCATTTAGAGAGGTTTGGGCATATTAGTGACATGACATTCACCCCTTGAGACGGATGGATAGGCGGAGCACTATTGGACTGAGGATATGCTATGAAGGTGTGTGTTGGACTTTGGAGGTAGTTGGGATGAGCATTTTCTTGATTGAATTTGCTTATAACAATAGTTACCACTCGGCCCTATCGAGATGGCGCCCTTTGAGACATTGTATGGCGGAAATGTAGATCGCCGGTTGGCTGGTTGAAGTAGGAGAGTCGGCGTTGGTTGGGTGGGATATTATTTCATCGGTCATAGGAAAGATTAAAATATCGAAGGCTGCCTGCGCGGCGCACCGGGCGCCGAAAATCGTATCTTGATGTGTGGTGCGAAACACACGGAATTTAATGTGAATGGCCAGGTATTTTTGAAAGTATCTCCAATGAAAGGGGTGATGATTCGGCAAGAAAGGTAATGCGATCAGAGATTCGTTGGGCCTTATCAGTTCGGCGGAGAGTAGGCCAAGTGGCAACGAGTTGAACTTGCCCCGAGAATTAGAGTCTGTTCATCCGAGTTTTCCGCACGATGTCTATCTTTGAGGAATTATATGAGGATCCTTCCGGAGTTGTCTAGTCGAGTGTCTGCAGTTACGGGGGAGGAAGATTGGCCTATGAAGAGGTCCTAGTAGCCATACTAGACCGCGGATTCACGGAGTTGAGGACTAAAGATGTTGCTTATGTCAGGTCTTGTGGCGTAACAAAGGGCGAGAGAAATGACTTGGGAATGGAAGAAGACATGAAAGTCAGATATCCTCACTATTCCAAGCTTAATCGGTGAGAGGTATGTTAGTGTTGTTATCATATGAGAATCCTTATATTACATGTATAATGAGATAGTCGACTCTAGTCTTTTACATGATGAATGTTATAGTATTATGTGGAGTACTTTGTGTTGGACTTTTCTGCATTTCGGGTTCGAGATAGTTCATATTACGGGGGCTTCTGCTTTGAAGTTTTTCTAGAATAAGTTAAGTAAGTTGAGCTTGCTTGCAAGTAGAGATTTACATTCGAGGACGAATGTTCTTAAGGGGGGAGAATGTTACCCCATAAATTCTCGACATGTAGATGGCTATTCACATGTTGGTTAAGAGTTTGAATGCCATACATGCTAGAAAAGGCGGGGGAAGAGCCCAGACCGAACATCACATCGAGCCATCATGGTAGGGCAGGGGAGTAAGCCCCTCCGCGATGGCTCACGTGCCACGAGAGGGAGAGAGACCTCAGCGGTGCGCCGTGCCATGGAGGCCTATCCAGGCTCAAATATATAAAACCCTCACATCGGTTTTATCTCATTTTCCACTTTTAAATTCCAGTGAACGATAGAACGAGAGAACGAATTTATGATAAATATTCATGGAATTCTGTAGTCAAACGCGGTCAAACTCGGGTAATCCCTATACCCAGTATAAAGTTGCAGGAGCATTCCTACGGGTTTAGTTTTCATAAAAATTCGACGCGAATCGTCTCGTGCTACTGAGAGCTAAGGTAAGTGGAATAGCTCCAAATTAGTGTCAATATACTCCTAGCCCTAAAGTGAGTATTTCTCCCTTTTGGACTTAGAAATAGCGAGTTTTCGGCGTTTCCGATAAGTCAAAGTTTTGGCTATACATATATTAAAAAGTGTTATCTTCTTTGAGAATATTAGTGTATTTAGTACTAGTCCAAGTATATGGATGCGGTTGGGAGAAATAGTGGAAATCTTATCAGACTACGGTTAATTGGAAATCGAAGCGAGTATGTAAAGCCGGTTCCTTCGGCAAGTTAGTAGTTTCTGGTACTTGTGTAATATAGTTCAAGTACAATTAGAATGTTTGAAGTCGCATATTATGTTTAGTATGAATTTTAGTAGGATATTAAGTAACATCATGTATGCATGTAGCGCGAAATTTACTAGCACGATATACATTCTAGTAGAAGTTCCCGAGCTTAGTACAACATGTCGGTATGTAATAGTAAAGTATGTTAGGATATTATAAAACACCGGTCGAAACATAGTAAAGCAATATAAGTTCCCGTAAAGTAGTTTAGAAATGGAGTAGTAGCCTAAAATGAAGTTTTAGAAAACATGTTAGAAGTAGTAAATCATGTTTACTATTAAACTCGAGATATACAACACGATTCTCAACAAAACAAATATATCCTGTTCGGTATTAGACTTAGCACGTGTGACGAAGGTTATATATATATACCATTATTAGTCTTAGCTTGTATTAAAATACTTGCATAACAACGTGTGATTTTCGGCATGTGATATATACATACGTATTATTATAACTAGTTGAAGCGCCTTGGTATCTTGATTGCGTATTACTAGATTGAGACCTTTGTATTGTTTTGGGATTGGATTACCTAGCATTCATAGCCGCCCGGTTAATAGATGCCTCAGGCTCGTCCACCGGAGGGCGATGATACGTCGCTCTACGGAGTGGCATGCCATCCCAGGAAGGGGCGAAGATGGGATGCCGGTTTCCCACATATTTTGCCTTGGTGGCTTTATACACCCCACGTCGGCGAATGCGCCCGGGGTGTTGATTGAGATCCTCCCGGACTCGGTACAGTTATAATCGAGGCTCGGCGAGGCAGGAAATTGCATATACCAGAGGGGATCGGTAGGATGCTTATAGTTATTATAGGAGATGGGACGACCGGGGTAGGGGTATAGATTGCGTGTTGATTGTACCTCCCAGCTTATGGGGGCCGGGTAAGGTTTGTGTGTGCTATGCTATGTTATGTTATATTTATGCCATGTTACGCTAGATATGAGTAGATCGGCTTGATGAAAGCGTACATTTCCACGTATGACTCCTACTCCTTCCAACATAGTTGAAAACAATCTTAGATTTCATATTTCTAATCGATTTGATCTATTTCTTTTATTTCATTTCCATCGATTTGTATTGTTGTTTTCAGATATTTCTCAATTGTTGCTTCACCCTTACTCAGAATATAGTGGTACTAATGCCCGTTTGAAATGTTTGCATTACTTACTGCGGTACTAATCGATGAGGCCCGTCCCGTGATTCGGCCAGCTCACGAGTCATCGGCTCAGTCATCAGGAGCTAGATAGATAGAGAGTTTATCCCTTTTTTGTTTATGCAGTATGGGTAGGCCGGGGCCTGTCCAGACCATATTATCGGTATTCTTAGAGGCTTGCAGATTGTGTATACCTTGTGGTTAGTTATACCGGTCGTGTGAGGAAGCCGTGTACGTTTTAGCTTGTTATATGGTGTGTATTGCCTCGGTTGGTAGTGAGTGACCTTGTCGGTCACGTAGCGGTTTTGCTTTTTTTGTTTTCTGATTAGAGATAACTAAGACAGCATGGTGGCCTTGTCGGCCCGCATAGGTTCCTTCATACTCCTTTGTTACTCACAGTTACATTTCATTTTTTTGTTACAGGTGGCTATAGGCCTAGTCGGGCGGGTGTCTTCAGCTGATATATAGCCATCGTTTTCTAAGTCTGAGTTATTAAATCCTGCACCGAAGTGCTTAGGCTCGGCAGTCCTAGCGATTCCCGGAATTCTGTGCGGGCACCAGTGCGCCAGTCGCCCCCAAGGCGGGCGTGACACAAGAAATTCCTAAACTATGACCTGGCAATTCTCCTTGATGAGAGGATTCCCAGTCAGTAATCAAATAGGAATTTTAGTAGCGTTTTCCCTTTAATTGATGATTTAGGTTGAAGAACCCTAGGACTAGACTTTCTCAATTCTTCAAAGTTTCTTCATGTTCTATCCTATAAACTTTCTTATAATCGGGTAATAAGCTCAAGTAAAAGATTAGGATCATTATTTATGCTTTGGATAGAAATCCTTATTTTTCTCTCCTCTTTTCTTCTCTTTTCTCTTCCTTTCCTTCCTATGCCTTTTTTTCCTTTACCGTTATAATTTCTTTTCTAATGCATTTTCTTTTTTATTGAGAAATAGTGTTTTATTTTCTAGTTCAATTGGGCTTTGGCATTTATTATTATTATTATTATTATTATAAATTATTTTAAATTATTATTTTTTCTTTTCTTTTATTGCATAATTACTAAATAGCCCTTTATTAGTGGGGTTTATTACATTCTCCCCCTTCTAAAAATAATGTGTCCCAAACGAGACAGAATAATACATATAGTGTCAAATAGGTGAGGATATCTATCTCGCATGTGCTATGGGCTTCTCCCATTAGCTTCCTCGGTTGGATGATTGCGCCATAAGACTTTCTGTAGACGACCTTTGCGGACCTCAATTGTCGCACTTGCTATCGTGTGATTTTTGACCTTCCTCACAAATCAAATTCTCATCAAGTTCACATCCTCGGTTGGATCTTATGACTATCGTATGAACATATCGTCTAACCATGGACCACGTGAAACACGGGATGAACAACGTACAATCCAGGAGGTGAAGGGCAAGTCTATCGCCACCAACGCCCAATCCAATCCAAAATTTCATAAGGACCATGTAGCTTCAGGACTTAACTTACCTTTCCGGCCAAATCTCATAACTCCTTCAATAGGAAAACTTTTAGAAAGACTTTCTACCCTTCGCAGACTCCATATCACGGACTTTCTCATATAGGACTTTTGCGCTTTGTGTTTTCTTAAGTTGTTCGTATCAATGCAACTTTATAAGAATTCTTTGGACTGATCTGGACCTAATATTGTTAGTCTGAGACCCCAAACCATCAACTAGTGAGCATTGCTTGGGACCATGTAGAGCCTCAAATGGTGCCATCTGTATACTCGATTGGTAGGCATTGTATAAGCAAACTTTGCCAAAGGCAATTGATAGTCCCAATGGCCACCTAAATCAATTGCACAAGCCCTAAGCATGTCCTTCAAGATCTGAATAACCCGTTAAAATGTCCGTCGGTTTGCGGATGAAAAGGCGTACTCAAGTCGACTTGCGAACCCAATGACACGAAAAGACTTCCAAAATTCAGCGGTAAATTGTGCACCTCGATCAGATATTGTGTCAAAATAGGCACACCATAAAGCCGAACTATCTCACAAAGGTAAATATTTATAAGCTGCTTCCACAATTATGAATAACCCGTCTTGGAATGAAATGTGCTGACTTTGTGAGTCGTCCAAAATCACCAAGGCGAGTCGTTTTCTTGAAAGTACTTGGCAACCCAACAACAAAATCCATAGTAATTCTCTCCCACTAGCACTCGGGGATAATCAAGTTTTGTATTACTCCCCGGGTTTTGAGTGTTCATACTTGACTTTTTGACAATTAAAGAAACTAGTCACATGCTTCAAAATATCTACCTTCATACCCTTCCACCAGAGTACAATCACGAAGATCTTGATACATTTTGCTTTGGTGAATGGAGTATCGTGAACTATGAGCCTCTTAAAGAATCGAAATTTGTTTCACATCACCCACAATGGGAATACACAATCTACCATGTCGACGAAGCACACCTTCACCATCAATAGAGAATGACTTAACTCCCTCATCACACTTGATCGTAGTTTAGCAAAGTAGGGATCTTCATATTGGTAAGTCATGACTTGTCCTACTAAGGATGATTGTACCCACCATACCATTAAGTAACTTTCTCGGCATATGAAGATGAAGTCAATTCGAACTCCCCAATTAGCCAATGCACGAATATCCATAACCTTATATCACTTTTCAACGATTGGCTTAGGCCATTTGCCCATAGACTTTCTACTCCAAGGCGTGCCACCACATTCGCCTTCCCCGGGGGTGACATAATATGGTAAGATCCATAATCATTAAAGTAACTCTAACCATCATCGTTGTCTCAGATTCAAATCTTTTTGCTTGAATATGTATTGTAGACTCTTATGATTAGTATAGATTTCACAAGGTTCACCATAAAGATAGTGACGCCCGAATCTTTAGTGCAAATACGATTGTAGCTAATTCCAAGTCGTGAATCAGATAATTCTTCTCATGAATCTTTAGTTGTCGAGATACATATGCCACCACTTTACTATTCTACATTAAGAAAAAGCCCAATCCATTTCAAGATGCATCACAATAAATGGTGAAACCACCCTCATTATGAAGTAACATCAAAATCGGTGTAAGTAGTTAATGTGGTCCTTAATTTATGAAAACGCTTCTTCACATCCATCGGACCATTGGAATGCTACACCTTTTGAGTTAAACGTGTCACTTGGAGCGGATATCTTTGAAGCCGTCAAAACCTTGTAATATCCGGCTAGTTCTAAGAAGCTTGTATCTCTATAGGAGTACTAGGTGAGGCCAATCTTAGACCGCTTCAATCATCCTTGGATCGACTTGGATTCTATCACGTGACACTATGTGTCGCAAGGAAAACTATACTTGACGAACTCACATTTGAGAACTTGAATAAAGATTTCGTTCTCCTAAGTGTTTGTAACACAACTCTCGAGGTGTTGTTCATGTTACGCCTCACTCAGAGTAGATCGGAATGTCATCAATGAACACAATCACAAAGGTCTAAGTATGGCTTGAATACCTATTCATGAGGTCTACAAATGCTACGGGTGCATTAGTCAGCCGAAAGACATCACCAAAAATTCAAAGTGCCCATATACATTCCAAGTTATCTTAGAGATATCCCGATTTGATTCTCAGTTGATGGTAACCTGATCTCAAGTCAATCTTAGAAAAGTGAGTATCACCACAGCTATCGAATAAATCATCTATATGAGGCAACAAATATTTATTCTTGATCGTCGCCCCTTATTCAACTATGTGTAATCAATGCACATTCTCATTTATGCAGATCTTTCTTTTTTCACAAATAACATAGGTGCACCCCAAGGTGATACATTAGGCCTAATGAACCCCTTATCAAGCTCTTGGAGTTGAACCTTGATTCTCTCAAGCACCAGTGGAGCCATACGGCATGGAGGAATAGAAATAGGTTGAGTTCTGGGACTAAATCAATCTTGAACTCAATTTCTCTTATTGGGGGTAGCCAGGAAAATCTTACGGAAATACGTAAATTCTCAAACAAGGAACAACGTCAATAGTAATATCCTACCTTTCAGTATCATGAGCGGTATAATAAAACCAAACACCCATGATTAATCATTTCACGTGCCTTTAAATAAAATATTATCTTTCCTTGGGTCATAGGAGTCAAGCCTTTCTACACCAAGGTGGTTCTCAGAGAGAAAATTAAAAGCGTATAAGCTTAGCATAGCAATCAGCAAAAAGCATAACATGATGACAGCCAATCCTTACCCATAATCATATCAAAGTCAAGCATGGGTAATAAAGTAGATCAACTACGGTGTCCCTATCTTGAAACGGATATCTGCAGTCTCTATAGACTCTATACCTTATAAAGTCTCCCCCTTGGGAGTCATAATCATATATGTCACAATATGACTCAACTCTTTGATCTATGAATATAGTAAAGATGGAATACATACAAATACGTAAAACCGGGATCAATAAGAGCATGTGCCCCATGAGAATTGACAATGATAATGCATGAAACTCTTTGCATTAGATGCCTCGATATCCTATTTGGACATAGCAAAGAATCGGTGGTCCACACTCCTGAGCAACCTGTGAACCTTGTAGACCCTATCTATGAGCACCCTCTTGAGCGGCCCGTAGTTGGTGAGCACGACATGTGCACATGCTTGAGTTCCCTACGGATGTGTCATAGCCTTAATAGTACCGAGATTTTCCCCTTAGGAGAATATTTAGCAATATTCCCCTTTTCACCACATGTACAACAAGGACCAGAAACCCCATATGCTGACCACCATGATGCCTACCACAATTAGGATATACGATGTGGACTTGGGCGATATATTTGTGCCCTTTCTGCATCTATTATTGACCCTATCTAGCGGGATTATCACCTCTCGAAGGCTGTACCTTGACTCGACTCGTAGGCTGGATTGCCCATAATGATGGCCATTCTTGCCCCTAAATGGAGCACCACTGAACCCTCTGGGTATTTGCGTGCCTTTTGCTCTCTCGCTCGGCTCTTTCCATTTCTAAATAGTACTCACAACAAAGAAGGCAATTATCAACTACATCATAATAGGTGCCATTTCACACATCTCGTATCACAAAACCACGATAAAGATGCTCAAGTCCATCCACGAATCATCTCACCTTCTCCCTCGGGTCTTCAACTAAAATGGAACATACCTAGATAATTCAGTGAACTTAGCCTCATACTCGATAGTGTCATATCTCCACACAGCATAGGTTATTAAACTGACGTTTCATGTCATCTTGTCTGCTCAAGGAATGAACTGTCCTTTACATTGTTGAAAAGTCTAACCAAGTAATACGTGGTAAACACAGCAGTACGCCTCTACGGACTAAAGTCAACCATGCCTCTGCGGAGACCACGAGAATAGGAAAATGGTAAATTCACACCTCGAGTCTCTTTCAACCCCAATGTAGTCAATATCTTTCACAATGATTAATGAACCCGAGGTTCAATAGATTTTGCGTGCATCGAACTCTGGTGGCTAAAGATCCATGAAATTCTTATGATCTTTCGATTTCCCGATGGTTGCAAGCCCAGATAGGCTGGAGTTAGTGAAGGGTAAACTAGGATGTACTCATTTGCAAGATTCAACTGAACTTGTATTTGCACTTGCGAATTAGTTTGAGGAACTGGAAGTCTACCATCATTAGGCATCAATGCCTCTAACACATTCGATAATCTCATTACTACATATGTAGGAAAGTCTAGCAGTAGGTACAATAGTTGGCACTGTCGATGGAGTATCTTGAACAGCACATTTCACAGTACTCGCTCGGAGCAGCAGCTCAAGGATAACCCCATTCACAATTTCAGAGTGAGGATTGGCACGTGCGCTAGTTTAAGCCCTTATTTGATGGGCCCCAGCTCGACCTGCCGGGGTAGTACCATGCTCTGCACCCATCATTGGTGCCTTTGATCGACTGCTTGAGATGAAGATGCATGTTTCTTAGCCATATGCAAAGTAAATATTTTAAAGATTAGACTTGAATCAATTCAATGGACGAATAAAGTTTGAAAGAAAAGAAAACATCCTAAATGTTTGGTAGCCTCGAGGACATAAGTATGAGAGCCTACATACCCATAGACAAGACTCTACTAAACCTTGCTCCATGACCGGGACATAAAACCTAAGCTCTGATACCAACTTTCACGTCCCAAATACCCCCTAGACGTGGGCGGCACCGCTAACACCACCGCCAGGCAAAGCTATTTGTCCAAACCTTAACCTTTTCTATAAGAATTGAAATACAATATATGCAACTCCAAACACATTAATATTCATAAAATGAATTGACTTATCAACTTCAAAATCAAGTCTCAATTTATAAGACAACACATTATTGTTTAAGTAGTGTATCTCTAGTCCAAATACCACACTAAGACCATGGAGCATCTACTAGAGTTACATGTGAGTTAATGTAGAGAATGCAAACCCACACGGCGACGATCGGTTTTCCCTTACAAGTTTTCAGAATCTTTAGTAATTTCCTACCCTTCTAAACCTTAAACAACGTTTTTTAAGCATATATTCGGACTTATTAGGGGATTTAAATGGTTTCTTTCCTCATTCTCCTCGGACCTTCGAGAGAAAACGGATCGTAGAACTTCTCTTAGAGTTTTTCGAGCAAGAGCTAGAGGGCAGCCTTTTCTCCTCGTTTCTCAAGGAATTTTTAGGATTTTCACAAGGAATGTGAAATTCAACAGGAATAACTCTTCCCATGTGTCCCCAAATTCCTCCTTATCTCTCTCAGTAGTAGCCACAGAAATTACTCAATATTAAGAAATTTCTAGTCACACTTTGTCTAATCATGTGAATTATTATACCATGGTAACTATAGATATTTCCCTCCAGGTTGTAACTAAATCGATGATAAATCTTGTGAAGCGTATTTTAATACTGTTTCTTGAACTAGAAAATCCACAAATCTACATTAGTCTTTGGAATATCAAATTTTAGCTTGGTTTTATCGGTGTTGGGAACTCCCATGTTGTTAGTGGAATTGAATCTCAATCGAGAATATTATCAATTCGATTTTAATAAAGTGTCGAATTCTGAGTGTCGGTCAAATTCAGGCGATTAGTTTATTTGCGGTTACCTTCCAAGGTGTCGGTAGTACCTCCCGGTAATCCAAATAAGATAAAAAATTCAATTTTATTGGTCCACTAGGCGTTCATGACACTTTAGATATATTACTCTACTAGCCTTAGGACCCCCTTTCATAATACAGTTTGTTCTTAGATGGTTACGTCACTTTTAGATAAGCGGCTCGGCCAATTTATAGCCCGGTTTGAGGAATGCAGTCGATAAGACTCTCATGGTGCTTTTCAAATATGTATCACGACTAGTCTCGAGCCCCATTTTTGAGCTATCAACTTAATATTCATTCTAGGACTATCGGTGGGAGTAAGACTTAACACCGAGCGGGCCCGGGGTTCAGGCGCACCGGAGTTCCGGAACTACGTTGGCACCATAGGATACAGTAGTTATTGGCTGATTGGCTCCATACTCTTGTGATCACCCCGATCCGTACTTACACAGCAAGGCCTTAGGTCCTACGATGGGTGTATACGTTGGACTCCTCATCTAGCTCATGTGGTTATATGTTGGTTATGTACTTTTCCACTAATTAGTTTGATCAGTTTCAGATTAGTTCAGATTAGTATTCCATACTTAGTACATGTTTTGACCATCAGACAAGGGGTCTTTTAGACCACCTTAGTATTTGATTAATCGGTTCGGTAGCTTTAATTGGTCATTAAATGTCTTTTAAGTTCCAGCATTTACATTTTATTTATTGCATTATGTAATGTTTCACTCTCTTACATAGTACATTCAAAGTGTTGATGCATACGTTTATGCGTACCGTTTTTATGATACGGTAGGGATCTCGATATGACTTCATTAGCCGACCTCTCACCAAAGACCTCGGCTATTATTGTTGGTGAGCCCTTATTCTTCGAGGTTATTAGATTATATTTTTCTTTTCTTCTATTTAGATTTGGAGTTAGTTTGGGGGCTTGTCGACAACTCATCGATTATAGTGTCTTTGAACCTGATTTGGTAGTTCTCAAACTTGTAGTTTTGTTCAAATAATTTTAATTATAGACGATTTGTTTCTCTCAAAGTATTTATAATTTGCCTTAACTTACAGCTTGTATATAGTTATGTGCACATAATGTCGGTGTATGATAGACCGGGGTTGACTTGGAGTTGCAACTCCAAGAAATGCAGAGTGTTCCGTCTAGAATTATAAACTTGGGGGTGTGACAAACTTGGTATCGAGCCCTAGGTTTAGAGTATCCTCGATTATGCAAATTCGCATCGAGTAGAGTCCTCTTAATGGGTGTAGCGGCGCCCGCGATTATGGTAGGAGGCTATAAGATGTTATTAGGAAAAATTTCCAATTTATTTCATACTCCTTATGTGCGTTTGAAATTTAGTTCGAGAATCATTCTCTAACTCGTGCTCTATTTCATTTCGGTGAATCATGCCTCACGATGTGGTAATGGAAGAAGAGCATTAATGCTCACCAACTTGCCCTCCATTGGCTGACCCCCTGCAAGGATGACTCGGTGTCTACCGCGGAAATTCGGAGTGGCCATTCAACTTCCTCACCAAAGCTGTACCAACCGGGTGAACCGGCGAGGTGGTTTTCCAATCAACAGCAATGGTTACGCGTGTTTGCCGTATGGAATTCACCCAAATGAGCCCTCCGAATTTTCATGAATCTAAGGTGGGAGAGGACCCACAAGGATTTGTGGATGAAGTTAAAAAGATAACCCGAATTATAGGTGTCGAGTCCCTGGAAGTACACAAGAACCTTGCACTCACTGCACATGTTTAATTCAAGAAGTATTCGTATAAGGCTCTCGGTCGGCTAACAACATAAGTTCAAATTTAAACCTGAGCATGCAATAGTCAAGTTCATTAGCTTAGGCTTCTCTATAAGGTTATTCAATTTACCCAACATGCTTCTCAATTTAAGGCTCACTTTCATGTTTCGGTATTTTAGAGCACTCAACAAATGCATCAAGCATTCAACCGGTTAAGGGATGTAAGAAAATCCTAATGACTAATTTTTCACAAGGCAGGTTGTCTATCCATCATTGAGAAAAATCTCTAACTACTAACTAAAAAAATTTCACATAAAAATCAAACATTTATTCTTGGTTCAAAGTCCTTCGGAAAAGAAAAATCAAAGTGTGGGTGAAGTATGGTCTACTCATGTTTTTCAATTAAAACAACTTCAACTAAGCACATACTTCACCCTCACAAGCATAAAAATATTTTAAATTCCCTCACCCTGCATAAATCATGTTGCCTCCCTAAATCATTAATTAGAATCAAAGAAAAGTTAGGGATGCATTAGAGCCTCTAGACCGAGCTAGCAGCATGTTCACATAGATTGGTAACCTCTCACTCATTTTCCCTCATGCTCTTAGCTTCCTTCTATGGGTACTTGAGCATCTCCTCAAATCTAAACTACACAACAAGATAACAAAACAACGGATGATATAATTAAAATAAAAAAACAAAAGAAAAAAATTCATATATATGTGGTACAACTTAGGTTTCCTTCAAGTAGTGCTTGATTTGGCGTCATGGCACAATGTGAGTTATATCGCTTCCGGGGATGTCCTCAACCTCTTCCTACCTTTAGGGCAGTCTTCTTCTTTTCCTAACTCATGAGGGAATAGTCTCGGCTTATTTTCCCTTTCCTCACCATCACATCTCTACTAGGATCACAATACAATCCATCGGCTACAAGAGTCAGGTTCTATTTTTAGTTTGTTCTAGTCTTGACGGGAGCTTGGACCTTTCCATGAGAGCTTTTAACTGAAGATTTGTTAGGTTACACTCCTCCACCCTACACTCATCCTTTTCCAACGCGGTGATCATTGGAATATCCCTATAGTGTGTCGGGGTGTTGAGGGCTTTATGCACTCCTGAGTTCTCTACTCCTCATTATTAACTCTCATCTTAAGGTTTCCTGCTTTGGCGTCGATTAATACTCCTCTAATAGACAACAACGGATGTCCCGATTATAACAGTACCCAATATCCATTTAAAAGTCAAGAATAATAAAGTCTACATGAGTATGAATTTACAAACTTTGATGAACGTCCTCTATGATCCCCTTCGGAACCACCTTTATTCGGTCGGCCAAGCTGCCGGCACATTGCTGTCTGGGCCGGCCTTAGTGTTCTAAACCATGTATATTGAACTAATGATAGGGGCACCAATTTTACACCTAAATCACACAAGGCTTGCATCAGCTCACTTGCACCAATTTGTATTGGGGGTGAAACTTCGGGACTTTGAGCTTTTAAGGAAGCGCTCATTACCCTTGAGTTGCACTCTTTTGTGAGTGCTACAGTCTCCACATCAACGGCCTCTTCTTGTTTCTTCCACCTCCTTCAAGTACTTCGCATACTTGGGCATTCCCTGTAAAATATCAATTAGAGGCTAATTTATGTGAAGTTCTTTGAAAATGTAAAAAACTTCTTGAAATTTGCATCCTCCTTGATTTTGAAGAATTTGGGAATGGTGGTGGTAGTCTCTTTGATGGATATACTACTTGGTTGTACATTCTTCTCTGCGGCTTCTGCTTGGCTTTATCCTTATCATAGAGCGGGCCCATTTTTGTCAACTTAGCTTGCCTCATGCTTCTTCTATTTTAATGGTACATAATCTTGGCTCTCGCTTGCTCCTCAAGGCGATAGACGCAGTCTACTTCGGGTTTGGTTCTATGCCATTGGTAAGCCCCTCGGGTCTCATGTTACAGAGCTACGGCTAATTGCCTCCTTTCTTTTCTAACTTCCTTGTGGCTAACTACTGAATTTTAAGCTCAGCTACCATTTTCTCTTGGTATTTGCAATTTGTCTGATTAGACATGATTTTTAAGCAACCTCTATGCTTCTTGAGTGGGCATTAGCTTTATTACCTTGCTACTAAGGCTACTAAAACTTATGAATATGGCTCTAACTTTGGTTTCCGGCCAAGAGAAGTTGGGATGATTAATCAAATTTACATTATGAGTGTTTCCATAGTTCTTGTTCCCTCTTTACACATTACCCACAAAAATTTAATTTCGGTGCATAAAATTACGTCATATATTTTCTCCACCTATCTCACACATTTTCGTCTACAGTTTGCACTATATGTACATGTGCTTCGGTTGAGCCAGGATTTAGCTTGCGGAGCGCCAGTCATCATCTACTTTTGGAAAGATACCAAATGCATTGTGATATTCTAAATTACACCTCAAAATGAAGTGTAAAGTGGCCACTATCTAATATAGTAACCCAACTATATTGGGGTTGATCCAGAATAGGTCAAAAATAATACGTTAATAATGAGTAAATCAACCGAGTAGTCAATATTTTGAAAGGGGTTGCAATAAAAAGAAAAAGGAAATGCCCCAAGTAGATATTATTTTGTTATAGAGGTACATGAGAAGAAACTGGATTGTGTTCCCACGATTTCATAGCGGTAAAATTTTATTAGTAATCTATCATGGTGAATTTTTACGTAAAGCTTGATAATTAAGTTAATCTAACATCTCTCGACCTAAATAAATGAATTTCACTCCTAAATCATCTTGAACTTTCAGGTGTTTATATTTTGCCTATGTTATATATACAGATTAACTATCGTTGGTTAGGGCTCAAGCTAATTAGATGTGGGTTAGTAGCCTCCAAATTTTCATTGTTATTCTCTTTTCTAACTTCAACCACTTTGATCAAGCTTAAGTTGATGATACGGACATCATTTCAATGTTAGCAAACGCTTAAACTAATTAAAATGAAGAGAATAACAATCAAACTTAATTCACCATTAAATCACTATTTTATTTTGCTTACTTCTGTTAATCCATCATAGTTCCCACAATCCTAGCTAAAGAGATTAGCCACTCATGTTTGAAGAGCAATCGCATAGTATTATAAGAATTCATGATGAATAATTACAATAATATGAAAGTGTTTGACAAATCTAGAAAGCTAAATAGAATCACAAGAACGTGTTTCTCTCAATCAATTATATGGAATAATATTTACACTTATAACAACTCATTGCGTGAATATTAGTCAATAATTAGCGGTTTCTCCCAATAAAACACCTAAGGGTATATTTAGTAGTAGAATAAATTTGCATCTTTTTCTACTTGGACTGGGATTCAAGTTTGTAGGCTTTCAGTCGGACACCATAGGTCCTCATCGCGTGCCTCAATGCACCAATATGGTGCCACGTACAGCGGTCTAGTGTATTGATGTTGCTCCACATTTTGCAGCTCGGTGCAGCGTGTACTGCGGCGATCTTTGGCCTTTATTTTTGTCGTGGCACTTGTTCCTTTTGTGTTCTTCTTGTAGCACTTGCTCTTTTAAGCCCCAAATAAGTCAAAACCCGTCTTTTATCTCTGCAAATATCTAATCATATTGATTTTTTTCACAAGTATCATATAAAACCAAGGCAATCACACATTATTTATTCTCAAAAATAGCTAAGTATGAGTAATATATGATAAATAATTTCCTTATCATCCAACATAACCACTCCACACTTAAAATATTATTCGTCCTCAAATAATCTACTACCTTCTAACTAAAGTTTCATACAAAGTCACCTTATGAATAGGTTTCTTACACTCCAGGTTCATTAGACAATTCCATCAAGTTCAACAATCCACTCAATATGCATATAAAATCAGCATTCAAAGGCCACAATCGAAATCACTTAACAGAACTAACTCAACAAGATATATTTGGGCTAACATGAATGCATGTAATTTAGCAATTAAAATACACCAAATTCTCACTGTGTGCTCCTTACTATCTGGAGAGATGCCCTTGGCTCACACTTGATATATAATAATTTACTTAGAGATAGATAAAACAATATTCGCTCACTCTCCCAGGCTCAACATGCATGCAAAAGATGACCCACAAGCTTGCTCTTAGTGCTTAAATAATCAACTATTATAGAACATCGAATCTAAGATCATTAGGATTTGCAGATAGTCATAATGTAGGCTAAGGGATGGATAGAAACTATTTGGCCAAGATAGTGACTAATCTCCCTAAATACTTTAATACTTCACAACTATTTGACTTTTTTAATACATTCTTCAATCTCCTTATTTCTCTCCATATACCTCCCATAATTTTTCAATTTGCAACTTTTTAGGTGACTACTAGGGAATTTCTTACATTAAGCTCATTCACTTTCTATCCTTTTTTTCTTTTTTCTTTCTTTCCATTCACTTTCTCTCTTTTTATTTTCCCACGAACATCACCCTTCTTGTTTCGTATTTTTCACTCTTTTCTTCTAATTTTCACAAATGAGTTTTTCCCCTATTTTCTTCACTTGTACTCTTTTTATGCAAATTTTTAATTAAAGTACTCTAGGAGACATTTAGATCAAATAAATGTCAATCGAACAAAAGGGAATAAACTTGTAATATGGCTATATAAAAAATAGGCTAAGGCTCAATATGGCTAACTAGGTTAATCACATTAAGGTAGGTAAAATCGGATACCAATAGACTACCAAAGAAATGCCTAGATCACTTCCTAGATTCCACATTCTCATTTCACTTAGCACATGCAGTTCTAGGCATCGAGTTGCAAACATGGAGTAGGCAAAAATATCCTTCACACACAATGTCACGATTCGGGAGGCCCGGATCGCAGCACGGGACAAAGGAGCCTCGAGACTCAAGTCAACCCATGACATAGACATACATCTAAATCAATTACTAAAACTGTAGAAATGTAAGATAATCATAGCGGAAGTCTAAATTAAACATAACATCGAATACACAATGCGGCTAGATACATCCTTTGTCTAAACGCCTCTAAACATGACGAGTTGATGGGACAAGACCCCAACTAACTCACTAAGGCTGAAAGCTGAAAAAACATAAAGGAAATCCGAATAAGTCTAGTCCTCAAGATGAGGACTCACCAGCAACATAATGGTAACTCGACAGCGACTATGAGCGGGGATGAGCACGAAGTCGGTAATCACGTATGCGATATAGAGTAAGTGGTCGGTACATTAGTTGTCTTACAAAGTTTGCGAGGTAAGTAAAACATTAAATAAAAGTAAAATCATTTTAAGAGATGCATAATGTAAAATATAAATAATAAAGGATAAAGTAGAGCTTGCATGCATTCTTTGAAATCATGATCTCATCATAACATAACATCATTGGAATCGAATTGACTCAAAGCTAAAATCGAGATAGTCATGAGTAAAAAAACGAACATTGAGTCATACCTGCTTTAGAACATATATAGATATAGAAATCTCATGAATGACAAACATGCGTAACTGAAATCATGAGGAATAATGGGGAGACTCATCTTTTAACCGAGAAATACACGATAGAGCTTACGTGGTCCCATCTATCACACTCAAGTGGGTAGAGCGAGGTCTAAAGCCTTTCCGGGGCTAGGGATGATACTATGATATCGATACAAGATCATGGCCCAATAGGGCGGGTATAACTCACAAGGGAGGTCCCAAAGTAATATATGATAGCATAAACCTACGTTGGAGCGTAGTTCTAAGTCTTAGGATGATCGAACCTTAGCCTACTAAGTGCTAGACACTACTCCCAAAAAGATGCATATGCTCTCCATCGATTTCCAACGAAGCTCAACATCTTCTATTGATGAAGCTCAAAAATCAAATACATCTCAAAGCTGAAATTATGCATATGAGAAGCCTTAACTCAAACCATACCAACAACGCCTTCCAAAAAAAAATAAATCTTCGCTCCAAAACCATGTGGTAAGCTTAATTCAAGAAATCATAAATCATACTTTGAACATGTGGGCATTTCCCAAAGATTTATCATTCTTGAAAATACTCAATTCACATGTTTTGGCCAAAGCTTTATCATGCTTGAAAATACTCAATTCACATGAAACCTTGATTATAATCATGGGTAGCTTGAAAACATTCTTTTCATAATAATATCTCATCATAATCACACATTCATCGCAAATCTCATCTTTCACTTGAACTTCTCATCCATGGGCTTTTTAATTCCTTAAAACTAGAAACATGATTTTAATTGAAAACGTATAAAACTTTCTCATACATTGCCAGGTCGATAACGAAACGTATTTAAATCACACCATGTAGAGAATTATGAAATTCATGCATTTAGGTTAAAACCCTATAGATTAGACATAGGGGAACACATGATTTAGAGATGGATTGTACATGGGTGTGAAAGGATTCACCCATTGATAAATCTACATACACGATTGATGATGATTCTTACACTTCTACATTGCCCCGAAGAAATTGAAAAAAATTTGAAGAAGAAAATCTTGATCATCCTCTCTAACCTTCTACCTTTTCATGCGTGAATGTAAATGGCCAAAAATGAACTCAACCCCCTTAAAAGTCATCATTCATAACTTAAAATAGCGTGAACTTTGGGGCCTTAGGATCTTAGGAATTCACAAAACCCCATACTAAATTCGCATAAAATAGCGCCCAGTAGTCCCACAGGACCTAATGACTCATCCTCTACGCACGACTCGTGACATGATTAGAGTAAAGTACCTTTAACTAGTCAAGTCTTTTGGGCTCGTAAGGGAGACTTCATGATTTAATCCTTTAGTGCACCTATCGACTCGTGGTCACCACCCGTTATAATACTTGCCATGGATTTTATTTTACTTCACCATGATGCTCACGGCCCTCCCCATGAATCGTGGTATTTGCCACAACTTCGTGGGATCCTTCCGTTAGGTATATTGTCTCTTTCTTCTATCTTCTCAACCACCACTCCCCACGTTTGACCTAGCAGTGCGTGGGCACGACCATGACTTGTGGTCACGTCTGTAGGGATCCCATTTCCCAAATTAAAGCTCATCAAATAGGCCTCCCATGAGTCACATCACGACTCGTAGGCTGCTCTCTTACCCGGTCACCTCATGACTTTGTTTTGATACTGATGCCAAATTTTAATTTTTCTCTATTTTAACTCCCCGGTCTAATCTTGGGGTTCAGGTATAACAAAATGGAACAAGTGGTTAAATAATGGAAATGAAGAATTATATAAATACATATATCCATATTGAGTGTCTCACATTATTAGCCAAAATTTTCAAGCGTAGGAGTTAAGTTCCAAAAGTCTAAGTGATTTTACCTTTTCATGTATTTTTAAGTGAATCATACAAAGTCTCAATGATATCACGGTAGAAGCACCTAGTATTCATAAGGTTACAAGTTCTTTATCTTCTACCAATGACTAATTTTCCCTTATGATGGTCATCATCCATCCATCATACGGAACAACCGGAAGCGTGACTAAAAAAGCTAGACCCTCTAGTTGGTTCTAAGGGACTATCCATTGGAAAAGTACCCAAAACAAAAATCGAGGAACACAAACAAAAACATTACAAGACTACTACAAGCTAGCAGGACTCAAGTCATATATCTCAAAAAATCTAGGACCACCATGAATAAATTTATCAATTAAGACATATATGGAACAAGGAAGTTCACTTCTCTCTCACCCCACACTTAGTTAATAGCATTGTCATCGTGCTAAAACAAAAAGCACAAGTAAAAAGGGAAAGAGAGATTTAGTAGGCCTAGTCCTTGTCGTTCTTTGGGGTGTTCTCACTATACTACTAGTGCGGCGCATTGTGCATCTCAATATGGCATAGATTTTTGCGTTGTACAACCGTGCCGGAGCTTGGCCTACGTGTCATGCAACTCCATGTGGAGCTTGTCTTGTGCATTCTTGTGCCATTTTACGGTTCCAAAGGACCCATTATGTACCTATGAGTTCATTCCTGCATACTTGAGCAAACATATCAACTCTTACAAACAAATCAAAGTTATCTTGGATTTCCTCCCAAGTAACGCCTAATTTTAATATCACGGCCACGACGTGGATCCCTACACTACTCAGACTTCATTAAGGTATATCTCCTCTAGTACCTTTAATTCCTTATGATTTTTGAAGTATTGCTTCTTGCTTGTCCATTCAACTTAAATATAGTGCCCTCCTTAGTTTTAAGCTCAATTTCTCCATGTGGGAACATTTGAACTACCTTGAATGACCCCAACCATTTGGACCTCAATTTACCTAAAAAACAAGTAGATGCAGGTTGAACAACGAACTAGATCACTGGAGTGGCTTGCCTTTTTGATCTTTCGGTCATGGTAGAGCTTCATCCTGTCTTTGTATAGTTACGCACCCTCATGAGCACGCCAATCTAAACTCATCCATCCATTGAGTTGGGTAAGTCTAAAGGTTTAAAGCTTCCTTCCAATTCTAATTTAGATTCTTCAATGCCCATAAAGTCTCGTGTTCAAGTTCCACGGATAAGTGTGATCTTGGCATATTTATATGCCTAAATTCTATTCCCCCATACCCATGTTTTAGCCTTTTTTGTACCTTATGTTAAGTATAATCTCATGTGTTTTAGTTCTAATTGTGTGCATGGACTAACAAATGTGATTAGCATATTTATGTAGGTGAAAAATGCTAAGGACAAACTAAACATGAAGATGCATGAGCAAAAAGGAAAGAGGAACCAATGCCTAAGTTGATGGCATGCAAATGGTATAGGAAGATAAGCAGACGTGGCAACATACCACTTAGGTAGATTAGTGCGCCAAGCATCGTGCCATGCCCATGCTTTGTGTGCATGAGGGATGTTGTCTAGTAGGCGCATGTGCGTACGCACCATAGCACGCCGAGGCCTTGTACCCCGCCCATCAGTGTGTCACACTAGAAGTGCATGCTAGGAACCTGCATGCTAGGAACTATGCCACACCCTACAGGTGCCATGCCAACATCCATTCCTGGTATGCTAACGCAATAAGGCCGTTTCATGGCAGCCTAGCTATGTGACAGCCGACATGACATGGAGACACATTTTGACGAGCAAAAAGTTCAGCTTCTGTAAATTGAACACTTATCATTTTATTTTATATATCATGAAATAATTTTGGGAAAGAGCAGCTGGAGAAAAAATCGACGAGGGAATTCACCATTGTTGGGGTTCTTTTTCTTCCTTTGTCCATTCCATTGATTTATTTTCACATGAATTTAATTACCATGTTGGATTCTTTTATGACTATGAATGGATAAAACCCTCATTGTAGGGTTGAAGCCACAAACATGAATACTTATTGATGTCGCCCAAATTACACCTCATAATTGAGATATAAAACGGTCGATGTCAAATATTTCCAACAAAGGTTGAGGTCGATCCCACGGGAATATGGAAAGATCTTGAGTTAATGTGATTTACTATTACTATCGGCTTACCTATTTCCCGGGGGAAATAATTGAAAAAAATAATAACAAACAACAGTAAAGACTAGTAAATGCTTAAATCAATTTTGGTTGTATTCAATCAACAATTTGACTAGGATTGTGTTCCCCAAGACTTCATAACCACAAGGCTTTTACACTATTGATCTATTCCGGTGTTTATCATGTAATATTGGTTAGTTAGGTTCACCTAAATGGTTGGTCCCTATCTAGATGATTATCACCACAAAAATTGGTTTGTATACGGGTGTATGCTTAATTAACCCTTACCCTTAATATCGGATTAGCTATCCCCGGACAAGTTCAAGCTATTAGATGAGGGTTGATAGACTTAAATCTCCATTGTTAATCCCTTTTCCCATTCACTACCCCCTTGATCTGGTAAGTAAGAATAAGGCAAGTTCCAACGTTTACAACCGTTAAGAAATAATTAAAACGAAGGGAAAAACAATACATGCATTAAACCCCGTTCAAGAATCACTAAGTGCTTTACCTATGTGCGTTAATTCTTCATGGTTCCCACAACCCTAGTTATGGTAGCTACTCATAATTGAAATATCACAATCACAAAATATAGAAGAAATCATAATTGTAACTTAGAAGAATTCATAGAAGAAAACCACGTGAATTGAATAAAATTTCAAAACTGATGAACAAAACTCCAAAGTTATTTACTTCTCAAAATCAAGAACAAAATTACAAACTTTGTTTTGTGAACTAAGAATGATCGTTAACAACACTAGAATCCATGTGAAAGTTGGTAAAAATAACTGTGTATGAAAAATAAACCTAAAAATTATATTTTTAGTGCCTAAAAATCTTATCCTAACTAAACTTGGATTCCAGGTCGACAGGGGTAACGGGCCAAGTAACGACTCGTTAGGTCTCCTAACAAGTCGTGATCAGTGAAAATCAATCATCCGCGACAGTAGGCCCAGTCGTGGTAACGGGTCACCTAACGACTCTTGGTGTTAGGGAACGAGTCATTGGGCCGCTCGTGGTCTTGGTTCTCCAGAATTCCAGTGCATATGACGGTTCATACCAGTGCTCTCATGACGAGTCATCAAATCATCGGATGACTCGTTACGTCTTTTGTTGCCTTTACGTGGTACTTTTCAGAAATCATCTTCCCAGTCTTCACGACTGGCTAAACGACTTGTTACCAGATGTAACGAGTCTTGCCTTCAACTCGTGATGTGAAATGGTTCCTTTTCACAAACTTTCATCACTTCCCACGACTCTAGGCATGATTCATGCATTGAGACAATGACTCGTGGTCTGTGCATCAGCCATTAGTTTTATCCAATTTTGCCTTACTTTGCCTATTTCTCGTTCTAGACCTGTTTCCCTGCAACATTTAACACAAATGCATCATATCTAGAATGTGCATAGTTTCTTGGTTTTAAGCGTCGAAAGTGTCGTAAAATCATGGTACATCAACACCCTCAACTTAGAACTTTTGCATGTCCTAAGACAAAAACAAAATAAAATAACTACTTTGACGCTTCAATCAAAAGAACTTTAGGAAACTTGCGGCAGTCACAACTCTTCATCAAGTCAAATTTTCTACCCCTCCTTTATCATACAAACTCAAATCATAATGCATATGAAAAATTGTCAACCATGATACAAAGGAATCGAAACATGGCAAAATACTGTCACTTGCAACCATGCACATAAATCTATAGCACAGACCCAAATAGTTTGCAGATGATTTCATTGACCAAATGCTCTCACCTCAAAGAAGTCCCACACTCACTTATTTGTATATGATCGTATCAATGTATTCCTCTTGGTACTAGGTAAAATTACACTCACTCTCATAAAGAATTTCTAACTGTGTGCATGCAATACCATAGTCTTGCCTTTACTTCAATACCTCAAATTTCAGACAGGTAACCAGGATCACTATTGGGGTTTTTAAGATTGTAAGGTAGGCTCGGGTTCTGTTATGGTACATATGGGACTAGTAGCTTAACCCTCCTTGGAACTTCACACACCTTGACTCCACTTTTAACCTTCTTTTCATATTTTCTCCCTTTTTTCCCTTTCCTTTCTTCTTCTTCTTCTTTTATTTTCGTTTGCAACTACGAGTGCGGTGTTTCTTCCTTCAAGTATTCATTACATTGACATTTTTCTTTTCTTTCTCTTCTGAAACTTCGTATTCCTCCTCTGAGCTACTCAACTCTTCGGAGGAGGAGGGCGCGTCCCTAAGTCTGCGATATGATGGATGACTCCTCTCCGGCACCTGTTTCTTGGCCGGACCTTTCTTTGGTGTACCCTTCGGAGCCATTGTACTTGTGGAATATCAGTTATTATACAAGATTAGATGAAAGATAATCAACTTTTAACTGTGTCTCTGCAGATAGGATGAGTGACTTAACGAGTCGTTGCCACTAGCCATGACTCGTGAGGTCAATCGTTGTCTCCAGGCTGAGTTTTTCTTTGTTGGACCAGTGAACTTAACGACTGGTCACAACGAGTCGTTACCTGAGGCGATGACTCATTAGACCAGTCATGAGGTACATTGGTCTGTATCTTCTATTTCCCACTCAAGACGAGCTACACAACGAGTCATTGGGTGATACTACGACTCATTATGTGCTTGTGCTCAAGAATATATGAAAAGTACCATTACCCATGTTCCATATCAACTAAATTAAAATTCCCACAAGCACGGATCATCATATTTATTAAGGGTCCCGTGTTCAAATTCACATAGAATCGTCCTGGCACTAGGGTTCCATAAAACTTGTTTGAATTCACAATTATTACGTGAGAAAACAAGTAGAGCAAAGCACAAAATAATTGAATGCTCACAGAAATTGTGATTTGAGTAGAAGAGAGATTTGAATTTGAAATTACGATACAATGTGGCACTTGAGCAAACTAAGTGCGATCGTGTATGTGTGAGTGCCTTGCGAGTGAGAAGTGATTTTGGAATGATGAAGAAGTGGGGAATTTTGAAGTTAAAAATTTTAGATTTAAATTCAGGTGAGTCTTACCTAGGACCTAATGACTCATGTAACGACTTATGGTGCTACCGAACGAGTCATGGCATGAGTTGTAGGCCCTGAATTGCAGTATCTTCCTGACAGGTAACTTGATGAATCGTTGGGTCTCCAAAAAATTCATTAAGACATTTATTGGCACCTTTTTCAGTTTAATTCCATCTTTGATCCAGTAGACTTGACGGAAGATCCCACGATTTGTTGTCACTGGCAATGACTCGTTTGGTTAACCGTTGTCTACACTGTTTGCTATGGCAGTGACCACGATCCACTTAACGAGTTTTTTGGTATGATGACGACTCCTTTTGTGCTTTTTTGAACTAGCAACTAAAGTTTAGATATTTGGTTTTACCTTCAAATATCCTATCTTAATCACCTGCACACATAAACAAACGTAAACACTATATTATTCTTACAATTACAACTTGGGTTTCCTCCCAAGAAGCACCCGATTGAACGTCGTGGCACGACGTGGGTATTTTAACTACTCAGAATTCACCAAAACACCTCCATGGGTTGCCTCCCATGCAGTGCCTGATTTAACATCGCGGCACGATGCAAGTCCCTAGGTTATTCAGATTTCACCCAGAGCCTAGAGCACCAAATTTATTTCTTCGCTTCTCCCTAGATATGCTTTCACCCGTTGACCGTTAACTTTAAAGTGCTTTCCTTCATGATTTTCCAATTCAATTGCCCCATGGGAGAATACTTGAACCACTCGAAAAGGGCCCAGCCATTTGGACATCAACTTGCCAGGAAACAAGCGAAGTCTAAACTTGAATAGTAATACCATGTCACCCGGACTGAAATCTCTCTTTTTGATCTTTCAGTCATGCTGAATTTTCATTCTTAGTTTATAAATTTCAGAACTCTCATAGTCTTTAAACTAAAATTCATCTAAATCATTCAAATGATTAAGCCTCAAGTTCGCAACTTCGCTCCAGTTCAAATTCAGCTTCTTGAGCGCCCACATAACTTTGTGCTCAAGATCAACTGGAAGATGAAATGCTTTCCCATATACAAGCTGATACGGAGACATACCTATAGAAGTCTTGAATGCGGCTCGATAAGCCCATAAAGCACCATCTAGCTTCCTAGACCAATCTGTCCGGTTGGCATTCACAGTCTTTGCCAAAATGGTCTTATCTCCAAATTCGTGACTTCAACATGCCCTCTAGACTGCGGATGATAGGGTGTTTCCACCCTATGTTTTACCCTATATTTTTCCAATAAAGTAATAAACAACCAGTTACCGAAGTATGAACCCCCATCACTAATGATGGCTCTAGGAGTTGTTGCACCCCAAGGCACGTTCAAGTGCACGCGGTCATACAAGTAATACAGTAGCCCTTTTTCTGAGCCGGATGTCGAACCCATAGGGACTGGACATACTCAGCGAATTATCAAGTTCATGTGTTAAATTAAACTTCACAAGTATTGATTGTAGAAATTTCAGAAAATTATAATTAAATTTAAGGGTGATCAAAAAATAATCGAGAAACAATACAAGAAGCAACTAGAGTTAAGGCCTGATAATCATGAAATACTACAATTCCCAATGGTTCGAGTGTGCAAACTTCAGTTGTTGTCTCAAATAGTTAAAATGCGATGTTCATGGTCTTTCGAGCCTCTAAACATGCCAAACTAGTCTCACACCTACATCATTGAGCGGGAATGTGACATCCTAATTCATGAGAAATTTAACTATGTGGATATGGTTTAAGGAGTTTGTGCCCCTGATTATGGACTTTCGTACCTCTAATCATTTAATCTGACTTAGCTTCACAACTATTTCTACGAGCGGTGATGTGACAATTTTATGTCAGTGTCTAGATCATCCTATGTTAGTAACCAAGCAAGGCAAATTAGGTATAATTTGTATCCTAAATGTGAATCCTGTCGTAAAAATAAGAACTTGCTCCGTACATTCTTTGTGTTCTAGCCTAGGGTTACTCTTTCAAGCTTTTACCTAAGTTTAACGATTTTTTTTTCATGGTGATCAAGCATAAAAACAATAATAATAAAGAATGTAAGACAAAACAACAACATAAAAACTCAAACCAACGAAGAATCCATGTATTTACAATCATATCATGTGGCCTCAACCCTAGAGTAAGGGTTTTAGCCACTCATGTTAGTAAAAATACTTAAAAACATGATTAAACTAGAGTACTTACAATAATAGATAAAAGAGAATGAAAATTAGTGAACCCTAGGTAGAGTTCTTCCTTTCTCCCTTTGCTCCTTTCCATTGTTCTCAATAAATTTGGTGATAAAATGATTTTAGGAGCTAAGTATCCTATTTATACTAAGTTGGAAAATAGAATTTTTTGCCAGCCATGGACTGCCTTTGTGTCATGGACCTGGTGGCGCTCATCTTGCTCCGTGACACGGAGCAATCGCGGATGCACACTGGAAAGTTGGTTGAGGCATGTCATAGGCATTGGCCAAGGGGCATGGCACGACCCTCATCATGGCAAGGGAAGGGCATGGCACGGGCGTTGGCGCGCAGGAGGGACTGGTGTGGCACGGGTGCTGGCACGTAGGCACACTGCCTGGCATCATCACGCGCGCGCATGGCATGAGCGTGGCACGGCACACGCACAGCGTGGCACGCTACTTGGCGGGGCCGGCCTTGCCATGGCATTTCCAATTGCATTCTTATACAATTCGATCCAAACTCCATTCCTTCACTTCAACCAATATTATTTAGTCCCTGATATGCATTTTACACCTACAAAACAAGGACTAATCATGTTGGTTAGTTTAGGCTTATAAATATACATAATCAAATGAGAATATAATCAATTAAATTGACAAACATGCTTAAATTAAGTTATAAAATAGCACTTGGGCACGTAATTATGCCCAATATCACTACCCCACACTTATAGACTTGTTCTTCCTCGAACAACTCTATTACATCTCATGCACATGAAGAACTCACACATAGCTAATTGAAACAAGACAATTCAAGCTAAGGCTACACCGATTGTTTTAGAGAGCAAGTTAAAAATAGAGCATCCAAGATATAACCTCTAAAATCACAGATAACTCTGTTAAGACTTCCTAGCCTCAAGAATCGACTATCAAACTCAACAAACCCATGCAAATTAACCATCCAAGAAATCTGACATAAAATTTATCCTTAATCAAACATGTGCCCTCACATAAGAGAGTTACCCATTCTGGCTCATATGTTTTCAGATTATAACATGTATGGATATATGAATAAGAAATACGCTCACTCTCAGAAAGTGTTCACATGCAATATGTATTGATCAATAAGCTTGCCTTTAGTGTTTTACTCCACTTATTTAGGAATGATTGAAAGTAAGATCAAGTAGGACTTAATGGGTTGTATTGTAAGCTACGGGGTGGATAGGTACTATTATGGACAGTAATAGTGACTATCTTCCCTAAGCTCTTTTAATACATCACACTTTCATTACGACACTCTATCCTCTTACTTCACCTTTATTCTTTTCAACTCCCATTTTCCTCTTCATTTCCCCATTTCAGTAGGCATGCTTAAAGCTATTAGTAAGGAGTACTTAAGCATTTTTTTTTCTCTTTTCTCTTTTTACTCCTTACTAACTCTTATTCAAATTTTCTTTAAACAAGTGAACCTCTAGTCTTTTCTCCAACTCCCAAAACTACTCTTTTCCTTCTTCTTCCCCTTCTCACTCCTTAACTCTCTCGCATTTTCACTTAAGAGCTTAGGAGTTTTGGATCAAATTCAAGGCTAATGAAAAGAAAGGATTAAGCTCATTTTGTGGCTAGAAAATAATAGGCTAAAGGCTCAATGAGGCTAACTAGGATCATATGAGAAGGTAGGTAAAGAGAGGGATACAAATTAGGCTCATGCAAAGAAATGCCTAAATCATCTCCTACAATCGGCATCCCTCACTTCGTTTTTTATACACACCAGGCAAGTTCTAGACACTACACAATAGCATGGAATATTCAAAACCTTACACTCATAGCACATGCTAAATTCAAGATCAATTCAGCAGACTCTTAACTCAACTAATCACAAGAATGCAAAATTCAGCTTTAAGCACATCGAGTCACATTCAAGAGCCTAGGTGTCTCAAAAGGAGTTATACGATTGCTAAGAATGCTTCCAAATTTACAACACTTGTATCTCATAATCATATATAGCACATAACAATAACATCAAGCCATCAATCAGCTAACGGTCACAAACAAACCTATTGACTAATTTTCTGTCTAGACAGTCGTCATCCATTCATCGTCGGAAAAAGTCCCTAACTATGACTAACACCATTATGTACAGACAAAGAAAAATTTTATTCATCGGTTCAAGGTGCCCCCCTTCGGAAAAGAACCGCAAAGAAAAACCAAAGGGTAGGTGAACTATGATCAACTCAAACTCTTTCATCAAATAATATCATACCAAGCACTAACTTCACCTGAATTTGTTAAGCACAAAATTTTGAAATTTCCCTCACCCCACACTTGAATCATGCTATGTCCCCAAAGCATCAAATAAAAATACTACAAGGGTGAGAAATACTCCCTGAGGCCTCTAGGCCTAGCGAACAACATGTTTTCCTTCATTTTTACACAGGTGGGATATCGACCCCACACTCATCTTCTTTCATGCTCCTTGGCTTTCTCTTCTAAGGGTACTCAGACTTCCTTTCAATCTGTGCTTAAATCACCACAACAACAACAAAAAAGTGAAAATAAACAAAATCAAAAAATAATAAAAATAAAATTGTACCAGTGGTACCCTTGGGTTGCCTCCCAAGAAACGCCTTATTTTACATCGCAGCACGACGTGGACTATCCTTCTCAGGATATCCTCAAACCAGTATTCCCTTTTGAGAACCACCTTCTTCTCTTTTTATTTTTTGAGGAAACAGCCTCCACTCTGTCCGTCTCTTCTTCCAACTTCTTCTTTAACTTAAGCCCTCCATCAGACTCGGGCTGAAATGTGATTATCTCCTGTGGTAGTGGACCCATGCAATCTACCACCCGGCACTTAGCATCTGACAACACATTGATCTTGCAAAGATCTCTATAGTGTGTGGGTGGGTTGATCTCTTGGTAAACTCTGAAGAGCTCTTCTGAAGAGCTCTTCTTCATCATCGACCCTCATATTAAGGGTATCTTCTCTCACATTTATGATGGATCCTACAGTTTCCAAGAATGGTCGTCCCAAGATCGTGGGTACCTTGTCATCAACTTTAAAGTAAAGTATGAAGAAATCAGTTGTGTATAATGAACTTACCCACTTTGATGAGAAGGTCCTCAATTATTTCCTCTAGTGCCACAGTGGACTTGTCTACCAACTGCAGCATTACTGTGTTTTCTTCGGTTGAGCTAACCCTAGGGTGTTAAACAAAGATAGGGGCATTAAATTTACCACCGCTCCTAAGTTGCAGAGCTCTTATCACTTAAGCTTTACCAATTTGTATGTGGAGGGTAAAACTCCCGGGGTCCTTTGAGCTTTTTTGGCATTCTACTATTACCCTATAGTTGCACTCTCGGCTTAGTTCCACCATTTGGACATCCACAAATTTAACTTTGTTGGCCACCACATCTTTCAAGTATTTAGCGTACTTTGGCATTCCTTGCAAAAACATCAAACAAAAGAAAATTTATGGAGTTCTTTTTGAATATCAAAGAACTATTTAAAGAATCTTTCCTTCTTTGATTCTCTGAGCCTTTGCGAGAATTATGGTGGTGGTCTCTGTGTTGGCTACATTGATGATTGTGCATTGTGTTGCACAACACTATGATTATCTCGCTTGTTGGTAGATGGACCTTGTTCACTAAATGGTTACACCTCATTTCTCTTTTCCTTTGGTGGTGTATCACAATTTATTTCACTCCTAAAACTGATGGCATTGACCTGTTGGGGGGTTTGTATCTGTGTCGCTGGGGTAAACCTCCTAAAGTCTCGGTATGCTGAGTAGATGCTAATTGACCCATCTCTGGGCTTTCTAGATTGCGTGGTGGCCAAGTGCGATCTTTTCAAATCTGGAGTCATTCAGCTCACTCTTCGCTAATTGGGTCTGAAATAGCTATAATATTTTTTTCTTAACATTCTCAATGTTGCTGCTCGACTGGCCACCGTTATGCATGTTTTGCTATTGATACTGTTGTTGATGAGGTTGCTTGTAGCTCTAACTCGATTTCCCCCTAAGAAAAATTTGGGTGACTCACAATTCTTATTGTAGGTGTTCATAATTCTAATTGTTTCTCTTAACATTCCCTACAAATTGACAGATTTTTTGGATTTGCCCCACAAGATTCTGTATTGTCCCCATTCTTATCATAAATTTCACACCAACTCGATCCCGCTAATTGCATTCACCTTTCCCTCGCGGTTGGTTCATACTAAGTTTGTTGAACTGAGTAATAATCTAATGCTAATCGATGCTAGTTGTGCTTCTAAGGCATTGACACTATCTACTTCTATCAGCCCCGCTACTCTCTTACCTTTGCACCTCTCAATGATTCGCTGTGACACTATGGATTTCCTTGAGCAATCCTCGCTTCAATCGAGTGTATAACTCATCATAAGTCTCCAATGCTTGCCTACCCGATGCGTAGCTCCAATAGAATCTTCGTATGTGGTTCTCTAGACTCTACAAAGGTGTGAGCTAACACTTCATTGAATTGCTGGTGATGGGGACAATTTCTCAACAATGACTTGAATCTCTCCTAAGCCAAATATAGGTTCTCCTACGGACTTTTTCTAAAGCTTACTATTTCACTTCTAATCTTGGTAGTCTTGCTTGAAGGGAAGAATTCGAAGGTGAACCTCCTTGCTAGGTCGTTCCAAGAAATAATGGAATTAAAGGTCAAATTTTCTTCAATAATCTTCTTTGCCTCTCCCAACAATGAAAATGGGAAGAGTGTGAGTTGGACATAGTCATTTGACACTCGATGGGACAAATGTCACCGATCTCAGAAATTCTATAAGTGCTATTGTGGGTCCTCATGACTCATTTTAGTGAACTGACCACTAGAATGTTACATGTTTTTATATGTCAAAGTTCTCTCCGAGTCTAGTTTGTGGATACTCGGAGGTCACATTCGTCGCTAGTGAGATTGCCACTTTGTGAACCGGTCGCCGCCATTTGATTAGGTAACTCGCTACCCCACCTGATGGATGTTGTTGTAACTGCTCTTGTAACCTTTTTCAACTTTTTGCTCTAGAGCTTCCCTCCTGAGAAAATGTAGTTGGCGTTCATGTTCCAACAAAGGTTCCACCAGCTCTCTATTCCTTGCCAGCTTCGTAAGGACAACATATTACCCGCACATAGCAGACTAAGATCAGTTTTTCAACACTTAAGGAAATTAAAAATCACACAAACTAACAATTTTACTAAATTTTGCCAGTCCCCGGCAATGATGCCGAAACTTGTTTGACCCTGTGGCACGTGCAAGATCACGTGGTCATACAAGTAACACAGTGGCCCTTTTCGTAACCGGTTGTTAAACCCGTAGGAACTAGACTAACTCATCAAATTATTCAAGTTAAGTGTTAAATTAAATTTTTTTATTTTTTTTATTTTTTTTAGTTTTTTTAATATATTATAATTAAATTTGGGGTGATCACAACTAATCGAAACAAAACAAGAAGTAACTAGAGTTAAGGCTCGAGCATAACTGCGTAATACTACAATCCCAATGGCTTGAGTGTGTAAACTTCAATATCAAATAGTTAAAATTGCATGTTCATGGTCTTTGAGTCTCTAAACACAACAAACTAGTCTCACACCTACATCGTTGAGCAAGTGGGCTGTGGCATCCTAGTTCATGAGCAATTTAACTACGTGGATGTGGTTTAAGCGCAGTTTGTTCCCTTTATTATGGACTTTCATCCCTCTAATCATTTAACCCGGTGTATTTATTACAACTACTTTTTCGAGCGTTGATTGACAATTTAAGTCGTTGTCTATAGCTCATCCCTGTGTTAGTGTTCAAGCAAGTGAAAGCTAGGTATACTTCTATCGTAATCGCTAATCCTATTGTAAAGATATGAACTTTTCTTCCGTACATTCTAATGTTCTAGCCTACGGTTACTCTTTTGAGCTTTTTTACCTAAGTTTAACGAGTGTTTTTCATGGTGATCAAGCATAAAAACAATAATAATAAAGAATATAAGACAAAACAACAACTTAAAACTCAAACCAACGAAGAATTACATGAGATCATATCATGTGGCTCTCAACTCGAGGAAGGGTTTTAGCCACTCGTGTGCCTGTACAAATACTTAAAAACATGATTACAGAGTACTTACAAGAATAGATAAAAAAGAAATTAAAAATTAGTAAACCCTAGGTAGATTCTTATCCCTTCTTCGCTCCTTTCCATTTTTCTCAAGAAACTTCATGATAAAATGATTTTAGAGCTAAGTATCCTATTTATACTATGTGGAAAAATAGAATTTTTGGCACATGAATTCAGCTTCCATGTCATGGACTCCGCTGCGCCATCTTTCTCCTTGACACGGAGTAATTCTGATGCACACCGGAAAGTGGGTCGGTGGCATGTCAGTGGACATCGCCATGGGGCGGTATGGCCCTCACCGCGTAAGGGCGGGGCGCGTAACGGCGCCGGGCGCTGAAGAGATACTGGCGTGGCATCGGGCGTCACGCATATGCGCACCGCTTCGAATTATCTCTTCAGACATGGTATGAGCGCACGACATCAGCGATTTATGGTCAGCCTAGCACGCCGCCTGGCGCGACCATCCTTGCCATGGCATTTCCACTTGCATTTTCCTTGTAATTGATCCAAAATCCATTCTTCATTTCAACTATCAATATTTAGTCCTCATATGTATTTTGCACCTACAAAACAAGTACCACTATGTTGGTTAGTTTAGGCTTATAAATATACATAATCGTATCGACAATATCGAATCAATTAAATTGACAAACACGCTTAAATCCAGAAAGTTATAAATAGCACTTGGGCACATAATTATGCCCAATATCAAGAGTCCTGAATCTAGAAAATATATTTCTCTTGAAGAATGTTGTGACAATCTTCCATTCATAATTTGAAAGAGAAACTCAAGCCCACCTATTTCAAACATAGTCAATGTAAAACAAGTATGTACTTCATCCTGCTTGGTCACAAATGGGCCCATGAAATCAATGGCCCAAGTATCAAATAGATCGAAGGAAGAGGATGAGAGTAATGACGCACGGGCAAAATATGCCCGGGTGGATACTGCTTGTAAACTTAAATTAGTCGTGTTTGCCTGCTATTTAATACATTTTCATGTGATTTTATATAAATGTGAAGATATGTGCTAACCAACATGACTAGCCTTTGTTTTGTAGGTTTTGATGACTTTTGAGGAGCTAATCCATGACAGGAAGTAAGGCTTGGAGACGGAATCAACACGCAAACGCTTCAAGCAAAGAGGAGGCTCAAACAGCCTACCTGCGCGTCGGCAACGTGCTACGGCAGGCAGGTTGCCTAAGACAGCCCACCTGGGTGGCGTTGGCAACGTGCTACGGCAGGGTGGCTGCGCCGACCAAGAGGCTGCAACGCGCTGCTCAAGCAAGCCGCGCTATGCTGCCAACGCTGCAAAGTTGTCGCGACAGGCCGGATTTCGGGTGTTGTTCTGCTGAGTTCAAGGCGCTCCGTGTCACGGGAGGCAAAGTGTTCGCGATATACCATGATACAGAGCTGCCCATGACAGTTAAATTATGCACGTTCCATTTACTATAAATAGGACCCTTAGCTCCTAAGTCCATGGGGTCACGATTTTATTTTTGAAAAAACTACCTAGGAGTGAAGGGAGAAGTGGGAGAACTCATCTAGGGTTTGGTAAATTCCCTTCTCATCTACCAATCTCGTGTAAGTATGTAGTTTAGGAGTAGATTAATAGTAGTGTAGAGAAGTTTTACGAACATGAATGGCTAGAACCCTTCCTCTAGGGTTGAAGCCATGGATTACGATTGTAATTCTATGATATTGTTTTGAATTTGTTATTGATTGTTGTTTTCATCTTGCATTCTCGACGAGTTGGTTGTTTTTATGAATTGATCACCATAAAAGCATATTTGTTAGCTTGGGAAATAGCTTGAGAAGGCATTACCTAGGCCGTGACATGAGAATGTGGGGAGCAGCAAAGAAGTAATTCCTTGAGGGGTTCCGTGTTTGGATAGAAATATGCCCGACACCGTGCTTGGTTGACACACGGGGTTATGAAGACCACCAACACATCACCACTGAAGAAGTAGTTGTGAGGCTGGGTTGAGCAATGTTAGACGTACGAAAAGTCTCCATCAAGCTTCGCAAAACCACAACATAATTGATGCCCGCATCAGGGGCCATCTTCTCGATGCACTGAGGCTAGATTGCCATGCTTAGAGGCTTGAAACACCATGAACATGCAATTCTAATTATGTGAAATAACACTAATAGTCACATGCTTGTCTCCATTTCAAATCGTATTATCGCATGACACTGGCTTTATCTCTATGTTGCTCCTAGAGTTTCAGAATATTTCTTGCTGACGAACTTAGACTTAAATTATTCTCAAACAAAATGTCTATCACCAACACTTTAGGTATTTAAGACCACACTACAAATGGATAGTTAGAGAAGGTCTGCCTTCGGTTGGTTCGACATTTCCTGCTTCTAAAGAGCCACTATATTACTTGCACGACCCGCATACTTATGGTACACCAAGTAAGATGGAGTTCATGCCTCCTTGCCTTTTGGCATGCATTGTTCGCCTCGCAAGTGTACCGGTCGTACAAGTAATATAGTGGCCCTTGAGAGCCTGATGTCGAACCCATGCCAGGACTTGACCACCCACGAACTATGTAGTTCAAGTGTGCTTACACCTTACAAGTGTTGATTATGTGCTTTCATAGAGTTTAATTAAGTCTAAATGTGGTCAATGAAATACATCAATTAATTCAAGAGCAACATAGAGTTAAAGCCGGATAATTATGCTATACTACGTATTTGCAATGGTTTAAGTATGAAACTCATCAATTGTCGTCTCACATATTTAGAATTGCATGTTCATGGTCTTCCGAACTCTAAACACGACAAACTAGCCTCACTACTACATTGTAGCGAGGATGGTATTTTTAGTTCAGGTACTAATCACTTGGATGTGGTTTATGGGGTTATGCCATTGATTAGGTGGTATTTTCGTACTCCAACACTTGACCAAACATAGCTTCACAACTACGTCTACGAGTGGTGGAGTGACAAAGCTAAGTCGGTGTCTTTATCTTCCCATTTTATCAGCCAAGGAAGGTATTAGGTATACTTATCCTAACCACAAATACTAATAAAAGGCAAGACACTTGCCTCTCCTACATTCTCATGTTCTTCCCTAGCTTGCTTTTCAAGCATTTGCCTTAGCTTAACGTGTTTTCATGGTGGTCAATCAAAAACAACCATATAATTAAAAATACAAGACAAAACAACAATCAATAACTTAATTCCAAAACAAATTCGTAAAACACAATCATAACTCTCATGGCTTGCACCCTAGAGGAAGGGCTTCTAGCCACCATGTTCATAAAATTACAAGAAACATTGTTAAAGTAACATACTTACAAGAATTGGTAGAGGAAGATGAAATTGATGAACCCTAGGTGAGCTTCCTACTTCGCCCCTTTCACTCCTAGGTGGTTTTCGAAAAAATCGTGACCAAATGTTTTAGGAGCTAAGGGCTTAATTTATAGTAAATGAGAATTGTGCAAAATTATGCCTGCCGTGGAATGGCTCTGCGGACACACAGTGTATCGGTGGAGCACGCTCCTCGTGACACGTAGTGTATCGCGGAGCACTGCCGCTGTGACATGGAGGTATCGCGGAAGCCCTATGGAAATCGCCCAATTTATTCCAACTTTGCTTCCCGATATCATTCCTCCACTTCACCAAATCATAGATTGGGTCCTCCAATGCATTATTTCCTTCAAAAACAAGGGCTAATCATGTTGGTTAGTATATATTCACATTTACATAAAATCCCATGAAAATGTATCTATATAAGTAGGTAAACAAGACTAAATTGAGTTATAAAGTAGCACTTGGGCATGCAATTATGCCCAAGATCACAACCCACACTTAAATTTTTGTCCGTCCCGAACAAACTCTTACATCTCATGCACATGAAGACTCACACATAGCTAATTTAGCAAGACAATTCAAGCTACGACTACAATGACTGTTTAAGATAGCAAGCTACAAAATAGAGCATAATGATTTAATCATTGAAATGAAATAAAACTATGTTAAGACTCGTAACTCAAGAATCGAATTTCAATCTTAGCAACTCATGCACCAACTAAGTAAGACATCCGACATGAATTTATCTCTCTTAAACATGTGCCCTCACAACAAGAGAGTTACCCATTTTCACTTCCAAATTTTCAAATCACAACAAGTATGGGTATATGAATAAAATTAGCCGCTCTCTCAAAGAATTCACATGCATCATGTAGTGACCTATAAGCTTGCCTCAGCTTTACCACTAATTTAAGGATGTATGAACATAAGATCAAGTAGGACTTAATGGGTTGTAATGTAAGCTAAGGCACGTGTAGGTACTATTCTGGCCAAAGAATAGGTTATCTTCCACAATCCTTTTATAACTTCAACCTTCATTATGACATCTCTTCATCACCTCATTCTTTTCAATCTTGAATTTTTTCTTCTTGTTCTATTTCTTTAAGCACACCTCACTTTAGTAGTAAGGAGTATTTAAGCAATTTTTTCATTCATTATATTTTTCTACTCTATACTAATAATCAAACCTTTTCACACAAGTGCACCTTGTCCTTTTCAACTTTTACAACTTGCTACTTTTTCCTCCTTTTTCCTGCTTTCTCACTCCTCACTTGCGGATTTTTTTTCTACGTGCGTAGGAGTTTTGATCCAATTCAAGGCTAATGAAAGAAAAAAATTGCTTATGTTGTAGCTATCAAAGAATAGGCTCAAGGCTCAATGGGGCTAACTATGATTAAATATTCAAGGTAGGTAAAATGAGGGATAACATTTAGGTTCATTCAAAGAAATGCCTCTAATCATCTTCCTACAATTCACATCCTCTTCATTTCGTTTTATATACACGCTTGGTGCAAGTTCTAGACACTGCACAGTAGCATGGAAGAGCCTGAAAACTTACACTCACAGCATGCTCAGTTCACACAATCTAGCAGACTCCTCAATCAGCTAATCACAGAATTAATTGGTGCCAATCACATTGGAGTCAAATTAAGAGCCTAAGTATTCACACAAAGTTATACACTTTTTACATGCTTCAACACTAACCACACTTGTATCTTACAATCATGTATAGCACATAACAAGAACATCAAGCCATCAATTAGCTACGAAAACCTATTGACTAATTTTCCTCAAGACGGTCATCATCCATCCATTGTCGGGAACAGTCCCTAAATATGACTAAGAACATTATATATAGACAAGGAAAAAATTATTCTTCGGTTCAAAGACCCCCTCGTCGGAAAAGAACCGAAAAGAAAAACCAACGGGTGATGAAGTCATGCTTGACTCAAAAAATTTTTTCAAATAAATCTCACAAGAATTACATTCACCAAAAATCGTTAAGCACAAAAAAAATTGAAATTTCCCTCACCCCACACTTGAATCATGCTATATCCTCATAGCATCACCAATATTTAATGAGGGTGAGAATACTCCCCCGAGGCCTTTAGGCCTAGCTAACCAACATGTTTATCTTTTAGTTTTCATAAGTGGGTGTTTGACCCACACTACTTCTCTTTTCCATGTTTTTTAGCTTCCTCCTCCATGGGTACTTCGACTTCCCTCCATCTCGTGTGGTTAACTTTCCACCAAAAACACAAACACGATGAAAATAAACAAAATCAACACAAATGCAAGAAATTAAAATGGTACTATGGTATCCCTTGGGTTGTCTCCCAAGCAGCACCTAATTTTATGTCGCAGACGATGTATCGAGTTTCACCACTTTTCTACACTTTGAGGATATGAATCTCGCCCTAATTTCTTTTTCTAGTATCCTCTATGTTCTAGGGGTGGTGGTGAAAAGATGAAGACCAAAAAGTAGATATGTCGCCTTCTTTCTTTACTAGCCCATACGGAAGTGAAGTCATTTGTCTATTAGAATCAGCAAATTTCTTAATATACTGAGCCCTTCTAGAATCTTTCTCTACAAGCCCGAAGACACTATTTCTAGGTTGTCGACCAAACTTAATGTCGAGAAATGCTTTGAGGGAGGTACAATAGACCTCAATTCTGAAACTGCTTTGTGTGTGACTTCCCTAGCTTGTATACACCTTCTCCAATATCAACATCTATCTCCCATAAATGTCAAATGGTTGGAACTCTATCTCTTTCAAGAATGGACGGCTTATACATGTGAGACAATCATGGAGACACTCGGGAGCTTCCAACAGTTAAGCTTATTTCAAGAACTCACTCTTTTTCTCCTTGTAGTCCTTCCTGAGTATTGCATAAAATCAGCTACTTCTGTAAATCGTAGCAAGCTTCGCTTTCACCTCATCTCCATGAACTTGTTGTTTATCATTTCTAAATGGCCTCTCCATTTTCCTCTTGATGCATTCTCAATGCTTCCATCGCTTCCTTCATTGCTTTTTTGCTCAAGGACCTGTTTTAGCATGTCTTCTATTCGAGCTTGACGTTTCGAAGTCCTCATTTTTATCATGCCTATATTCAGCAAAACAATAGAAGGATCATAGTAGGGGCTTGGGGGAGGGGAGTATGCATTCGGATAGCTATCCCAATGGCCATCTGACCACCACATATATTGCACGTGTTACGTTGTCGCCAAAAGGGTCCTCCGCACCAGACAAGACTCATCAAAGTAAGAGTATCCACCATTTAACCCATTTATATTCCATGATGTCATGTTAAGAAATGTATCAGATTAAAAACTAAAAACAAAATAAATCTTAAACTAATAAAGAAATTTTTTTCAACACTTAAGGAAATTTAAAATCACACAAAAACAGAAAAAATTCACTAAACTTCGCCTAGTCCCCGGCAACGGCGCAAAAACATGTTCGCTCCTGCAAGTATTGGTCGTACAAGTAATAGAGTGGCCCTATTTGAGAGTTTGATGTCGTAACTCCATGTGGACTAGGACCAATTCACCTAACTATCTAGTTCAAGTGTGCTATTAACTTTCGCAAGTGTTGATTATAAAAGTTTTCTATAGAGTTTAATTAAGTCTAAATGTGGTCAACGAAATACTCTGAATTAATTAAAGGAGCAACATAGAGTTAAAGCCGGATAATCATGCGATACTACATTTGAAATGGTTTAAGTATGAAACTATCAATTGTCGCCTCACATAATTAGAATTCGTATGTTCATGGCCTTGCGAACCTCTAAACACGACAAAACTAGCCTCACTACTACATTTTTGTGAGCGAGGATGCTTATCTAGTTCATGGGCAATTAACTACGTGGATGTGGTTTATGCGGTTATGCCATTGATTAGGTTTTTCGTAGTCTAACAATTTGACCAAACATAGCTTCACAACTACGTCTACGAGTGGTGGAGTGAAAACTCTAAGTCGGTGTCTTACTATCTTCCCATTTTATCAGCCAAGCAAGGTAATAGGTATACTTATCCTAACCACAAAATCTTATCAAAGGACAAGAACTTGCCTCCTACATTCTCATGTTCTTCCCTAGCTTTGCTTTCTCAAGCATTTGCCTTAGTTTAACGTGTGTGTTTTCATGGTGATCAATCATAAAAACAACCATAATTAAAAATACAAGACAAAACAACAATCTAATAACTTAATTCCAAACAAATTCGTAAAAACACAATCAGAACTCTGCCATGGCTTCAACCCTAGAGGAAGGGTTCAGCCACTATGTTCGTAAAAATACAAGAAAACAGCTGTTAAAGTAACATCTTACAAGAATTGGTAGAGGAGAAGATGAAATTGATGAACCCTAGGTGAGTTCTTCCCACTTCTCCCTTCACTCCTAGGTGGTTTTCGAAAAAATCGTGACCAAATGTTTAGGAGCTAAGGGCTTAATTTATAGTAAATGAGAATTGTGCAAAATTATGCCTGCCGTGGGAATGGCCTGTGATTACGGAGGTATCAGAGCAATGCCTCCGGGTGACACGGGAGTGTATCATGGAGCACTGCCTCCGTGACACGGAGGTAATGGTGGAAGCCCTCTGAAATCGCCCCACTTATTCCAACTTTGGTGTTTTACACCCGATATCATTCCTCCACTTCACCAAATCATAGATTGGGTCCTCCAATGCATTATTTCCTTCATAAACAAGTGACTAATCATGTTGGTTAGTATATTCACATTTACATAAATTCCTAGAAAATGTATCTAAATAAGTAGATAAATGTTCGTCCGTTGATGACAACACGCAAGTGCACGTGGGTCGAACAAGTAGCAAATGGCTCTGGCAAGCTAAGTATCGATCCCACAGTGGACTGGACCAAGGTAACAATCTAATCAAGTGTCAATAAACTTAACTCTAAAATGCATAACAGTAAAGGAGATTTTGAGATTTTGTTTCCTAATTATACTAAATCTAAAACGAATACAATTTGAGTCTGAAATATGTTATGAGCATGCCGAGGCTAAACTAACATGTAGAGAAATAATTTATCGATACAATTTGATTAATCTTTCCTTCGGTTGCTAATCAAGAATTATTGCCTATGGATTAGTATTTAACCCAACTTAAGAATCATGAACCTTCCACCTACATTTCGTGATAAAAGAAATTCATGTTCTAGCTATATAAAACCAATTCTCTAATTGACTACTTACTTGTGTATATTTATCCCTAAGGTAAATCAATTCTCAATTTTTCCAAACTAAGAAAATATCATATCCTATCAATTCACAACTTTCGAATTTCTTTCCTTCTCTAGTGAAACCGTATTTTTAGATATACATTAACATTGGCCACACATTAATGCAGTAAGAACAAGAATTAATAGAACAACCATGGAAGAAAAGATGAAAACCAAAATGATCAATAATTACATTTCAATACAAATGTTCTTACCTGAAGAAGAAGTGGATTTTAGCCACTCATTTGTGGATTAAACATCATCAAATGAAAGGGAATCACATAAACAATTGAAATAAAGGAGAAAGAGATAGAGAAGAACCCTAGGGATTTTTGTCCTTCAATCGCCTATAACCTACTGCTTCTTGCTCAACCAAGGCAGAATAATTAAAAATGAACCCAAGTGTTCTATTTATACCGGTGGGAATTTTTCCTGTGACTAACAGCACGTGTCACGAGTGTATCGCGGAGCACTGGTCAGACACGGTACGAATGTGCACTTACTGAATCCGTCTTCTGTGTCATTTTAAGCCTAACGTGCTACGACGTGCAATGCGGGCGAAGCAACATGCCACGGTGCTCCAACGCGTACTTTCACTGGAATTCATGTTACAGTAATTTATGTCTAATGTAAGTTAATGGAGGCAACGCTGACTCTCATCGGAACTTTGGCTAATTTTAATCATTCGCAGATCGTGATCCGCGATGGTACTGGGTGGATTGCCCATCGCGGAGCCCTTTTAATTCGCTCTCTTGTCCTTTTCCTCGCTCGCTGAGTCCATTCCCCCATTTCTCCTAACATGCATCTTAGCTTCCTAAAATTGTATTTTTTCTCTCAAAAGAAACAACACTAATCATGTTGGTTAGTATAAATTCACATTTTAACTACAAATTACACGAGAATGCACAAATAACGATAGATAAACAAGACGAAATGAAGAATTTGAGGCAAGTATCACTTGGGCATATAATTCTGCCCAAGATCACTTACCCCACACTTAAAACCTTGTTCGCCCTCGAACAATAATCTCACATCTCATGCATTTGAAACCCACGCATAGCTACTTTGGTTTGATAATTCAAGCTTCAAGTTATACCGATTATTTACTATAGCAAATCATTAAGAAAACATGCATAGTCTCATCAATACAATGAAATTCAACACATCAAGACCTCCTAGACTCAAGAATCTATTCTCAATATCGGTAAATCTACAAATCAGCTGATCAAGATATCCGACACGAAATTTATCTTTTTGCCATATAAGCCACAACACAAGAGAATTTCCCTTTTCAATCACATGAAACTCAAAAACATTACATACAAAGTATATAAACACGATTTCTCTCTCTCCCAAAGAATCTACATGCATCATGTCATGAACCTTAGGCTTGCCTTCAGTGTATTACTCCACTAATATAAGGACACGCGATGTAAGATCACGTAGGACTTAGCGGGTTGTAATGTAAGCTACGGAACTAGTAAATACTGGGCTAACCAATAATAACAAATAGCATCCTTAAGCGCTTTTCAATACATCCCATCACATTATGGGCATTGTTTCTTCCTTCATCCTCCCATTCTTGAAGTCTTTTTCTCTGCTATTTTATCCCCATTTCTTAAGCACACTTGACTAAACAACAAATATTAGTTATACATCTTCATTTTATTTAATTTACAGCAAGTGCACCTTGATCTTTCTTTCTTTCACCACTTCAGCTTTTCTTTTCGCTACCTCTACCCTTGACACCGTGGAAAAATTATTTTTTGAGCTTAAGAGTTTTGGATCAAAATCCACGATAATGAAAAGTAGGGGTTAAGCTCGGTTTATACCTTTTCAAGAAAGTAAGTACAGCTAAAGGCTCAATGGGCTAACTAGGATGTACATTCAAGGTTGTTATGATAATGAAAACTTTCGGGGTTAAATAAAATAAATGCCTACATCCTTTCCTACAATTGGCCATTCACGTACTCTTCAATCAAATAATTACAAGAATTCAAAACATTAAGCTCTCAATCACACCGAATCTAACTTCTATGGCCTAGGTATCTAAGATATTTACAAAGTTTCATGCTTTCATACCAATCACTTTGCATTCTAAACATGTACAACATCAGCAATAAGAATTTTCGCACCATAAAGTAAGTACACGTATTGGGATACAAACAAACAAAAGAAAAATAAACTAGAAAGAACAAAAACTACTCCTATCGACTACATTTCCGCTTAAGACGGTCATCATCCATCCATCATAGGGAATCTAGCCACTACTTACTTACTTTGGCCAATGGGACTATTTCTTTGTGTAAAAGCACCGAAAACAAACGCCGAGAAACCTAATCATACAAATAATTACGAAATTTTTTAAAAATATTTTTAATTTTTTTAAATATACAATTTGAAGTTTTTAAGTTTTTAATTTTTGAATTAACGTGTAATTTTATGATTTTAAGTTAAAAAATAAAGATAATAACACAAAAATCACATGGTCACAATTTTTTTAGGCACAATGCGTGAACATGAATATCAACAACAACAAAACAACAACCAACACCTAACTACCCCCACCCACACTTAAAACCAAACACGTCCTGTTCATACCCGCATAGCACAAAAGTGGGGTGGTGAAACTCCCCGATCAATCAAAGTATTCAACTTTGTCGTGTGTCGTGCCTCTTCTCCCATGTTCGACCGCCCCGTCGTCCTCATATCCGACTCAACATCGGAGTCTCACGACGTGTCTCCTCAATGGTGGGGACGCCACCATGTGCTCCGCAGCCGCCCCCACCCGGCATGAGCTCAGCATTTTCGCAGTAAGGGGTAGCCGCCAGTTTACGCCACAACTCATCCTCTCAAGCTCGCCCCCGCCTATGCGCAACTGGAGCATCTCGCATTCCGAACATGCGAGCCATGTATCGATCATCCTGAGCATGTCGCCCGGCTAGTGTGAGAATCGCCTGGCTGGGCAGGTACGGTGCCTGGCTCCAGTGACGCCCACGACACGCCTATCCATCTATGGAGGCAGTCCAGGCCTCTTCCTCAACATTCAAGCCCTGCCTAGAATGTGGTTAGCAAGCCACCAAACCCGTAATTCTTACCCTTGATGCAAAGGGGAGCTCTCTTCATGGCGGATATGACTCGCCCAACATTGATCTCCTGCCTTTTCATCGAGGCATACACCGCGCTGCCACGATCCCGGGTGAGATCCGCCATGTGCACCCCCGGAATCGTGGAACACTATCTTAAGCTAAATCCTGGCTTCCTGTTCATTTGCGAGTAGGGCAAAAGGTCTCGATGGTAGCCCTCTCCTTATGCCCGGCTCCAACGTGTCAGAGAATGGGCTCCCACACAGAGTGCGTCTGATATCCGCATATGGTGGAGTGAAGTTCAAATTGCCGAGTACATGGGCACCGCGTCCCACGCCCAAACTGGCATTAAGGTGGTGGGCCCAAAAGTGACAATTTGCCACCTTATCTTGACGGTGTGACCGCGGAGCGTTCTGGTTCCACAAGTAGAACTCCTGAATTAGATGGAGATTTCACTCCTTGGGCTCTTCAAAGATGAAGTTCACCAAAGAGCCAATCCGTGTACGATTCTCGGGGAATTCCCGTGTACAACGGTTCCCTTGCAATATGCTCCTCAGGGAAGTATTTGTTCTCCTTATGTTTCGTGTACCACTTCTTCCCTTCGTCAGTCACCCATCGGGTTTCGTATTGATGGCTACGCGCGGAACCGGGCTGTTGCCGCTGACCGCTGCTCCCACCCGATTTTCCTCCCACCCGATGTAGATGCGCCTACCTTTGTCTGCTCGTTTGCTACTGTTCCCGCGATCGAGCAGATGGGCCCCAATGTTAGTCAAATCAAATTAGCCTGACTAAGGTTGCTAAGCTAGGCCACCCACAATTACAACATAAAGGCAAGACAATCCTCTTTTTTCAAATTCTACATAAAAACAACATGCCTGGCACGTGTAAGAGAACTGACTCGTATAAATTTATGTACTACTTAATTTCGTACAAATTTCGACATCACAATATTACTATCGATACTATCATCATATAGCACTTAGCAACAACTTCTCTCAAAAAAACCTATGCAATTCCCCAATTTCTATGCAATTTCAACAATTTCATTCTCCCGAAAATCCATCGTGCTCCTAGAATATTCTCATTAAGTACAACACACCTCTACCTCACCAACATGCACAACCCAACAAGAATTTCACATTTCAACTCAATTCTAACTTCTTCCTATTCAAATTCTTAACCCTAGCTACAATTTCACAAAAAATTCGATCAAGCATGTATTTATCGAGTTCATACAATCACAATGATAATCCGAACATCAATCAACAATAACTTAATTGAATTTAAGCTCAATTTATACTTAGGGCAAGGTTTACTCACCTCTCATGCTTAAAATTGAAAAATTTAGCAAAATGAGGTTGAGTTCAAGAACATACCTTAAATTCTGATGAAAATGAAGAAAAAGTTGAAGAAAACTCGTGCTCTAGGGTCCATGTCACGTTGAGGAAGGAGGGATTTTAGGTGTTTGTCATGGAGGGGAGAAGGAATGGGAAAATGAGGGAAATCGGGGTTAAAAAGTAGATGCCGCGGTCACCCGCACCTGTGACCGACGTGAAATAGTTTTCAACGCCGCGGAGGGTAACGCCGAGCACCCCCTCTGGGCGACACGGAGCCATCAAGCAGGTGTTCTAAATTTTTGAAAATTCCAGATCATTCACTGTCACGAAAGGTAAATGAAATTCCTCCTATGAGTTAATGGGCCATCGCATAGGCTCACTGCTTTGCCACTTTTTATTTTTTTTCCTTACCTCGATTTTTCCTCTGCGATTCTTTGCATTTTGGCCCGCTCAACCTGAAATTCATCTTACAACAAGAAATTGCTAGAATTCCAAGGTTTTAAACACAACACAATATTTTTTTGTTATATTTACATTTTTATATTTTTTTTCTCTTCTTTTTTCTTTCTTTTTAACTAACTAACTACTTCTACTTATCAAGTACAACAATTATGGTTGCCTCGTGCAGCGCCTGGCTTTACCATCATCGCAACGACGCCATTTAAGCTCAATTCGCCCCTAGGGTGACGGACATTTTCTCGAACAACGCCCTACCCATGTCATGCCGACACCGATGCCCATCAATCATGCTCGTGGCATCTCGATTTGCTCGCCACAACTCTAGTTTTAGGGGGTCCTTCACCGGTGGTTTTCCCAATGGCTCTCGTGAATCAACACTCGAGCAATATCCGCTTGATCAATCACGTTGATCATTGAGAGCTCGTACACGGCCGGAAACTTAGTGGCCTTGTACACATCAAACACTCACCTTGTCATGCGCCTGCGCATCAGTTAGCTGCCCCGTAGCTACATCACTATCGCCTGTCGCTAAGCAGCGACGCCCCAAAATAAATGGGACTTCCAAGTGCTCCTGGGCTCAAAATCCAAAGCACGATGAATTCTACTCGAAGATAGAGCCCACTTGCACCAAAGACGCCCCCACAATGCTATCTCGGTTCGGCCAAAGAATGAGCTGCCAGTTGCAAGATCACTGTTGCTGGTCTAGACTCCCTAGCCCCAACTTCTGGAATGTCGATGTCGGCACGTGAATGCTCGCTCCCAAATCACATAATCCGCGAGCCGGGATACACCGCCCAATTGTAATTCGAATTGTAAAGCTCCCAGGTCCTGAGCTTTGTGGGCTACCTCGTTTTGTATCTCGGGAAGTGCAATTCTCCGTAAGGCGTTCACCGCCGCATACCAGTCAACCTGCTTTTGTTCACCACAATGTCCTTGACGTACTTTGCGATTTCCGCACTCCCCGCAAAACATCAACAAGAGGTAAATTAATGTGTACCTGTTTAAGCACCTCCATGAACTTTTGAAACACGCTTCCTCCTTGTGTTTCTTTAATCTTTGAGGGAACGGGGTGGTGGCTCCTTCGATTCAGCATCCTTCTTCTTTCCCCTCTCATCAATGTGCTCCCTCTCATTTTCGTCGTTTCCCGATCATGGAGGTGGTCTTTCTGGTTCCACCCTTAAGCTATAAAACTACTCCCTTGTGGCCACAATGTGACTACCTCTGCTTGGGGTTGGGACGTTGTCACTGGAAGTCCTCCTCTCGGCCCGGTGTTTTGGGCTCCAGCCTCTAGTTGCCCAAACCGATACCAGCGCCTTAGTAGCTAACCGATTATTCTACATCGGCTGCCAATTTCATATAGTCAGCCTGGCAATTGATCTTGGTTAGCTATCATTGTCTTGAACATTTCCTCACTGCCGGGTGAATGTGGTGGGAGGAGGTGCACAAGGTTTCCGTACGCGACCGATGCTCCGCTGCCCTCCCCGGCTCTCTACGCCCGACTGAACTCGCCTTGGTGACTATTACTACTCCAAGAGAAATTCGGATGACTCCTCCTGTTAGAGTTGTAGTTGTTGCCATACCGTTGGTGATTATTCGTACATTACCAAAAAAGTTCATTGAATCAGGGTTCGCTCCACACCACTCACTCGAGTGTTCATTACCGCTGCACACTTCACACCAAATCTGTTGCACTACATTCACTGGGCTTGAGACTGATTCAAGCTCATATTAAGTTGAAGTGGGTGTTGAGTTGATCTTGCAATGCACTATCTGTGCAAATGATAGCTGTAAAACCATCCACTTCTAAGACTCCAGCCGCTTTCCTTGTTCCTCCTTGAAGAGTCCTCATTCAACTCGATTTCCCCGCGAAATACGATTCAACAAAGTATACAACCCTCATAAGTCTTTTCTAATGCTTGTCCCCACCTAATGAGTCTAGCAAGATTTTTGTGGGCTCCAAACCCTATGAAAGTATGCACCAAAGACATCATTTGATTAGTGATGATGAGGACAATCCCAAGTAAATATTGATTTGAATCTTTCCTAAGCTTGATACAGATTCTCCCCTCCTTTGTTAAAACTTAGAATTTGAATTACGTCTTGTCGCTTTTACCGATGGAAATAACCGTATCAAGAATTTCCGCAGGCAAGATTATCCTGGGTGGTGATGGAATTAGGTGGCTCAGTTTTCAACCACCTCTTAGCTTCTCCCAAAAGTGAAAATGGGAACAATGTAAGCTCGACGTAGTCCGATGACACTCCAGCGGGGATGGGTGTCACTTATCTCCAAAAATTTTGGATATGTTGTTGTGGATCCTCGTGAGGAGACCAGAATCGCCCGCCGGTGCAAAGCATTGCACCATATTCGCTTTGCTCAACCTCCCTCCCGGCTCGTGCTCAGGAATGCCAGATGTGACATTGTTAACATGTGGGATTGCCACGCAACCGGCCTAGTTGCCATTTCCTAGTACTAACACCGCCTAAGGCGGTGGATTCTGTGGTTGCTCCAATTGTTTGTCTCGAGCAATCGGCAAATTTTCTCTCTGTAGCTTTCCTTTTGACGATGAAATTCGTCTTTCCGACTCTAAGTATGAATCCACCAGCTCCTGTCTCTTGCCACCGGTTCAAATGTAATTTAATATCTCGCAAAGCATGTGCTAAGCACTCAAGTTGCAAGACGAATATAGAAATAGTAAACTAACACTTAAGAAAATTTTACCACTCAAGCGCCCCCTAAGAACTGCGCCAAAACTTGGTCGTCCATTTTGGATGACTACACGCAAGTGCACGTGGCCGAACAAGTAGTAAAAATGGCCTGGCAAGCGGGGCACGCTCCCACAGGGACTGACCAAGGTAACAATCTAATTGTCAATAAACTTTAACTCTAAAATGCATACAATGTAAAGGTAAAGAAGACTTTGAGATTTTGCTCTTAATTTATACAAATCTAAAATGAATATACAATTTGAGTCTAACTATAGTTATGAGCATGCCGAGGCTATAGTTATGAGCATGATGGTGGGAAATTTTCCCGGAATAACAAGCAACGTACGGAGTGCATCGTGAGCACCGCCCGGTGGACACTAGCATCTAACGCCGACCTCACTAGAACTGGCCTCCGTACTTAAGTCGAACGCGCCACGGCTCCAACGCACCTTCACCGAATTTCATGTTCCAGGTAATTGGGTCCAATGTGCCACGGAGGCAACGCGACCTTCACCGGAACTTTGCCACCTTAAATCATCTCGCGCATCGCATCCGCGATGGCAACAGTGGACACGGCCCTACAGCGGAGCCCCTTTAATTCCTGCTTTCCTTGGCCTTTTCCCTGCTTGCTTCCGAGTCCATTCCCGATTTCTCCCAACATGCATCTTAGCTTCCTAAAATTGTATTTTTCCTGCAAAACAACACTAATCATGTTGATTAGTATAAATTCACATTTTATCTACAAATTACATGAGAATGCACATATAACGATAGATAAACAAGACGAAATGAAGCATTTGAGTATCACTTGGGCATATAATTCTGCCCAAGATCAATAAACAAGACTAAATTGAGTTATAAAGTAGCACTTGGGCATGAAATTATGCCCAAGATCATGCATCACATGCCTTTGTAAAATCATGCGCATCCTAGTGAATGGTTGGCCAATAATACCCACATTGCAAAATCTTGTGGGCTGTACGAATCTCGTTGTGGTGACCCCGAACTTGGGATGAATGGCAGGCCTCCACTATGCTCAACATCTCTACCTCGGGCACGGATCTCCAAATAACCCCATTATCACATATGATAAATAAGTAGTGCTCATCCCAAAAAAACTTTCACATGTCAGACATGAACTTCTCCGCTGGTGAAAAGATAAGTGCTCCGGTACAACATCACTCACCAGATAATTGGCAAAGTCTGCCAACCATGGGATGAGATCTTGTGAGGCTGCTAAAACCTGCTCGTCGGGGAATGAATTATCTAAGTCATGCTCATCTCAAAGTGTTGCATCAGGTTCCCATCTTGATAAGTGATCTTCCACCTAGTTTTCAGTCCCTTTGCGGTCTTTTAACTTGAACTCAAACTCTTGTAGCAACAGAACCCATCAAATCAACCATGGCTTGGCATCCTTCTTTGCCATTAGATATCTCAAAGTTGCATGGTCTGTATGTACTATCACCTTAGTTCAAAGCATGTATGCCCGAAACATCTCAAATGAAAAAACTACAGCTAACAACTCCTGTTTTGTCACGGTGTAATTTTTCTGAGCTTCATTAAGAGCCTTGCTAGCGTAATAAATACGATGGAAAATCTTTTCACGCCTTTGACCCAACACAGCTCCCAGGGCTACTCTGCTAGCATCACATATAACCTCGAATGATAAATACCAGTCAGGTGCCACTATAATCGGGGCAGTGGTTAATCTCTCTTTTAGGCATTCAAACACCTTTAGACATGCCTCATCAAAAGAAAACTTCACCTCTTTCTCAAGCAATTTACACAAAGGATGTGTAATCTTTGAGAAGTCCTTGATGAATCTCCTGTAAAACCCTGCATGACCCAAAGAGCTTCGAACACCTTTCACAGAAATTGGAGGTGGTAGACTAGAAATTAATTCAATATTGGCCCTGTCCACCTTATTGCCCTTACCAGATATTTTATGGCCTAGATCTATACCTTCTTTGACCATGAAATGACACTTTTCCCAGTTAAACACCAAGTTGGTCTCTTCACATCGCTGCAACACCTTGCTCAAATAAGCCAAAAAGTCCTCAAATGAATCACCCACCACCAAAAAGTCATCCATAAAGACTTCAATAATGTTCTCCACCATATCAGAAAATATGGACACCATTCAACGCTAAAAAGTGGCGGGCGCATTACATAACCCAAATGGCATCCTCTTTAACGCAAATGTACCATATGGACAAGTAAACATAGTCTTTTCTTGGACTTTGGGGGCTATGAAATCTGATTGTACCCCGAATTACTATCAAGAAAACATTACCATCCTCTGCCTGCAAGTCAGTCTAGCATCTAGTCCATGAATAGCATAGGAAAGTGATCTTTCTGAGTCCAACGATTCAACTTCATATAATCCATGCATACTCTCCAACCAGTGACTGGTCTGAGTGGAATGAGCTCATTGTTAGCATTTGGGACCACCATGATTCCTCCCTTCTTTGGTACACACTGAACTGGGCTCACCTATTTGCTGTCAGCAATAGGGTAAACCACACCCACATCCAACTACTTGATGATTTCCTTCTTGACCACCTTTTGCATAGGTGGATTCAACCTACGCTAATGCTCAATGCTCATAATACAATCTGGCTCTAGCTGGATCTTATGAATGCAAATACCGGCTGGGATTCCAATAATTTTAGTAATGGTCCACCCATGACTTTTTTATATCTCTTCAAAATGGAGACCAAAGCTTCCACTTGCCATTCCTCCAAGTCAGCTGCAACAATGACCGGTAAAGTGTTACCGGTTCCCAAAAATACATACTGCAAGTGAGATGGGAGTGATTTGAGCTCCAATACCGGAGGTTCCTCAATAGATGGCTTGGTTGGTGGTGTAACCCGATTCTTCAGATCAAGATCAATCTTCTTTGGAACATAAGTGTATGACCCCATGCCAGCAAGTGCATTAACAATCTCCCCACCCACATGGATCTCCTCAGCGCCAACATCCATCAAAACCGCTGCTAAGTCATCAAGAATAAATAACTCCTCCATAGGCATAATTGGGAACTCAGGTTCCACAACATCAATTACTTAGACCACCCTCATATCATTTGGCTGCTTCATGGATCGCCATACATTAAATGTCACATCCTTATTGTTCAACTGGAATTTCAGCTATCCAGTCTCCATATCAACAAGAGCATGTCCGGTGGTGAGGAATGGATGCCCTAAGATAATGGAGACCTCAAAATCAACTTCACAGTCCAGGATGACAAAATCGACTAGAAATATAAAGGACTCCACTTTCACTAGAATATCATAGAGAATTCCCTACCGAATTTTTCACCGTACGATCTACCATCAAAAGCCGCATTATAGTCAGTTTGGGTGCTCCCAAGCCCAACTATCTAAACACTGCTAGCGGCATCAAGTTAATACTAGCACCCAGATCATCTAGCGTCTTACCAAAATTAAAGACTCCAATAGTGCATGGTATAGTGAATGCTCCAGAGTCTTCCTTTTTCTAAACAAGAGAACGGGATGCTATTGCACTACGGTGGTGCAAATTATTTCCAGGTTCAAATCTTACGGTCCTCTTTCTAGTGAAAAATTCCTTCATGAATTTAGCATAGCCGAGCATCTGCTCAAGTGCCTTGACTAATGGGATGTTCACAGATAATTGTTTCAACATGGAGATAAATTTGTGATACTTCCCATCTTCGAACTTTTTCTTCAACCTCTATGGAAAAGGGGGAGGAGGTCTAGAGATCAGTTGAACTTTTGAGATGCCTCTTTCTCCTTCTCATTGCCAGATCCATGCTCCTTTGCATTACTAGGAACAGTATTTACCACTAAATCATAAACCAAAGTTTGATCTTCGGAATCTTTCATCCTATCATCATCAACCAATACGGGCTCTACTGATTCATCAATCACAATTGGCCTCGAAGGATCAATTATCACCTTCACACTCTTAGTAGTGACCGCCATGCAATGACTGCCATTTTTTTGGATTATGCACTGTATTGCTGGGAAGTGTGCCTTTTTGCCTCTGGTTCATCGCAATAGACATGTGACTCAGCTTTTTCTCAATCTACTTAATGCCCACGACATGTGATTCCACCTTTTGGTTCATACAAGAAATATTAGTGCGGAGCTCCTAAAAATTACCATTTGTTGCCTCCATCTGCTTAAGTACCTTGGACAACATGTCTTCAACCCTTGAACCACTAGACTCTAGCTCAAGGTTCCTTGGAGGAACATATAGACCGCTTCTGTCATTCTTGTACTCCTCACACTTCTTCCAGTCTCCATTGTCTCTGTATTGGCCTCGGTTGTAATTTTTATCCCTGTAGTAGTTTTTACCTTGGTTCTCCTGACCTTGACGCCAAGAATCTTGGTTAGACCCTTGGGTGTTGGACCGGAAACCCGCCCCTTGATCATTAAGATAATTAACTTTCTCCTCAGATTCTGATTCACCTCCACCATTTCTTGGGGCCTTGCCCTAAGAACCCACAACATTCACCTTTTAAACTCCATCTCCCATAAAATGCTTAGCAAGCAACCCCTTGTGGTCTTTATCTTAGTAATATCTTGATCTCGCTCTTCATTCTTCCTTCTCTACTCCACAGACATACCTATCGCATAAGTACCAGCCAGATTCTCTGACTCTCTTGTATGCCATGTGCAGTTGGTTTTAGTGATTCTATCTAGTAGCTCAGCAACTTCAGCATAAGTGTGACTCATAAATGTTCCACCATACACGGTAACAACCACCGCCTTGGTGTTAGCATTTAAGGACCTATAGAAAATTTCCAGCAATGTATCATCGGGGATCCTATGGTTGGGTAACTTTTTGAGCTTCTTGTTGAACCTCAGCCATGTCTCGTGAAGTGCCTCAGAACTTAACTTACTGAAGTTGTATATCTCATCTTTCAGTTGCAAAGCTCTAGAAGGTGGGAAAAATCTTTCAAGAAAAGCTCTTTTCAACATTCTCCATGTAGTGATAGAATCGTTGGGCAGTTCTGCCAACCAGAGCATTTCCTCACTCCCTAATGAAAAGGGAAATAACCTCAGCCAAATTGCATCCTGACTCACTCTTGGTTGTCTATAAGCTTTGCAGATACCCACGAAATTTGTCGAGTGAGTATGTGCGTCATCAATTGCATTACCCGCAAATATTCCCTTCATATTGAGAAGTTGAATCATAGCACTGGTAATATCAAACATTTCCCCAGCAAGCAAAGGGGGAGGGACAATAGCTCCAGTGGCACCAGCTTCGTCAATATCAACATCATCATCCTCATCGAAATACCGGTGCCTCTGCTGCTATGGACCTTGCACGCCTCGCCACCCAATATGCCAAAGTATTAGTAAAAATTCTACAGTTTAGGCTCTGGTGCGACACACCGGCCATCTCAACGGAGTGTTAGAATTTTTCTCAAACAAAAAGTTTGGCCTGGTGCACCACGCCAACCATCTCACCAAAGTGTTAGAATTTTATTCTTCTGAAGTTTGGGATCTTGTGTACCACGCCAACTATGTCACAAAGGAGTTGATCAAATTTTTTTCTAGAGTTGAGGTCTTGGCTTGCCACGCTACCCAACGCACTAACTTGAGCATAATTTTCTCTAAAGTCGTGGGTTTGGTGCGCCACACCAACTATCTCGCTAGGATAATTTTTGTGAACTCTTCTTCCTTCATACCTTGGGTCACTTTTGAGTCCTTTTCCTTGGTTTCCTTCTCAAAAAATCTAAAAACACTTGTTAGCTTACAAGACACACATAAACATGAATTCATGCATTTCATAAGGATTATGATCTCAAAACAAGGTAAAATATAGGTAAAAATATGGCAAGCATAAGAATATGCCCAACATCACCATCCCACACTTAAGCCATTGTTCGTCCTCGAACAATGCTTACTTATGTGCATGAACATCTTTTCTCACCACTTTTCACCCCTATCGATCCTCACTCAAGCAGCTAGCATGGAGCGCATGCATCAGTGGTTCATCAATTCATAACAACTCATATCAAGCACGACTACATAGACTTTATAACTGAATCATGTTTTCAAAACAGGGCCAACATGTTTAAGTATGAAAAATACAACACATAGTACACCGATTTTGACCATCTTATGGCCTCACTTATATAGTGATGTCTCTTCCCTCATGTTATCTATCAAAGCTTGGAACATAATAAGAAGGATACACTCACTCTCAAAAATGACGTATCATACACATGTAATATACCATAGGATTTTCCCTCATGTACAATTAGACTACTTACTCACTTCAAAAAGAGTAATATCATAAAGACTTTTCTAGATTGTAATGTCGGCTAAGGGATAGGTAGGAAATATTTTTCTTCAGAGTGCATACTAGTCCTAACCACTTTATGAAATTCTTTCATCTTTCTTGTCCACCACTATCTCACTACTCACCCTTTCCTTTACTAATCCTCTTTTCCTTTTGTCATGCCCCTCTTTATACTACTTGACTGCTAGTTTCTTCTTACAAGTTCAACAAGAATAATAAATCATTAAAATCTTTTCATTTATGTTCTAGTAGTAAGTAGAAAACATCATTTTGTGGGCACCCCTCTTCTGTTTTGTCTTCTTATCATCCATACATTCTTTTTCTTTTTCTTTCATTTCTCTTAACTTTTTCTACCTTGATGGACCCTCATTCTTAATTCTCAAGGTGCGTCAGACTACCTTTGGATCAAACATTCTGAAGGTCACACAATAAAAAAGGATAGGCTTCTTTTGGGCTATGAAGAAAATTAAAGATTGAAGCTGAAAGGGCTTAACTAAGGAAAGTGTTAAGGAAAGTACAACAACAATAGAAAAAATTGGTTTTCCAAAGAAATCCCTTAATCACATATCACCTCTCTAGTAACTAGCTATCCTATACACACTTAGGTAAGTTCTAGATGTTACGTTATGTACAACACACGATAAATCAAGCTCACCTCTCATGGCACATGATCTTAGTCAGTTTCCTATAGCCACATAACCACACAATCAAATTGAATGAATCTTTCATTATTAAGCCCTAAGAATTTTTTCTTGAGTCAAGTTAAAGAATCTATGTATCTCTTACGGAATTCTGACTTTTTATGCATTCAGGATGAGCACTTCATTGATTCTAGCTTAGCTCCTAAGTTGAATATCAAGTGCGCACAAGTGGTTGTTTATTACTCCATCCTTAAAATGAAATTTTTTTTGACTAATTTTCCCTCAAGACGATCGTCAACCATCCATCGTCGGGAAAAGCCTTTTCTTCTCTTAAAAAAATTAAAATTGATCCTAAAAATGAAAAATTTATTCGATTCAAAGATCTCCCACTTCGAAAAAGAACCGAGGCCATAAGAAAAACTGAAGGATATGTGAGGTATTCCATTTTCCAAAATTTTCAAATAAAAACCTAATGGCATACTCACCCTTAACCTCAAAATTTTGGAAGATATCCTATCAACCCACACTTAAAGCCATGCTCTATCCTCATACTATCTATAAAATAAGATAAAACATGGGTGATAAATACTCCTGAGGCCCTCTAGGGCCTAGCTAGCAACATGTCTCTTTGATTCATAGGTCACATGACCCCACACTTAAGCTCAAGACATGCTCCTTACCTTTTATTTTAGGTACTCAAATGTCCCCTTTTCTGCACACAAAAACAAAAAATAAAAATGACACTATATAAAAAAATAATAAAATTACACTATCACAAATTGGGTTGCCTCCCAACAAGCGCCTGATTTAACATCACGGTATGATGCCATCAAGTTTCACTACTTGTCCTTCCATTTTGAGCTTATAAATTTCACCCCTAATTTCTTTTTCAATTTTTTGTATGCTCAAGGGGCAGTGCTGTAAACATGAAGGGACCAAGTAACAAATGTTGCAACTTACCCTTCTTGAACCTTAAATGAGGGATGTTGTTATGTCTCTTTGGCATAAGAAATTTTAAAATATAGAGGCTTTATTCCTCATCTACACATTGCTCCATAGGTTTGTAAGGCTCTATTTCTAGGCTTCCAACTAAACACAATGTTGAAATGAGGACCAATACGTCCTAACTCCAAGAGTGAATTATGATTAACATCCTCACTTTTATCCACCTCCTCAACATAACCATCAACCAACAATGAATAGTCTATTGGTTGGGATTCTTCTTCCTGTTCCATGCATTGGCTAGTACCTACAACTCTTTGTAGTTGGGCCTTAGATGCCTCAACTTTTTCATTCAAAAGAGCATGAAGGTCATGGATACTTGAGCCAAATTGGTCTATTTATTTATTGATCTTCTTTTCTTCCCCTTGAGGTTCCTCATTAGTATTGGCTAAGATCGTGACTAGCAAATCATTACAAGTTGTGGCCTCAACCATCATCTCTGTGAGCTTGGCTCTCATCCTTTCTAAGGCTTTTCCTTGTTCAATAAGTTGCTTCCTCATTACTTCCATATGCTCTAGAATTAATTTTTCCATATCGCTCATTTAAGCATGATATTCCTTATCTTCATAACTCATGTAAGCATAAAAAATAACAGGATGATTGTAATAGGGTTTTGGTGAAGGGGAATAAGAATGTGGGCAGCTACTCCAATGGACATCTAGACCACCACATACACCACAAGTGTGATAGTGTTGCCACAAGTGGGGTCCTCCACAATTCAGACACAGATTACCAAAATATGAATACCCATCATTCGACCTATTTATATTCCAAGATGTCATGTTAAGAAGAGTGATAAAATACTAAAAAAGTAGAAAAATAAAAATCAATATAATACACTTTAAAAAATTAAATACTTGAACAAATAACACCAGAAATATGTAGCAACCAACAACCAACTTAAAATACTGAATAGTGGAATAAAAATTTCAACCAAAAATAATTAATCAATATTCAAGTCCCAAGAAACGGCGCCAAAAACTTGACGACGCCCAAGAACATGCAAGTGCATGTGGTCGTCAAGTAATATAGGACAATGACGTCACAGTATTGACCCCTCAAAGACTTGTCAGATTATTACTTAACATTAACACTTTATTTCACTATTATAATAAACACAGATGAAAATGGAGAATAGTTTGGAGATTATACTACTAAAACTAGAAAAGTAAACTAACTAATGGATTGAACACTTTTTCACAAATGTTGTAATTTAAATGATTATGAGAATCTAGGGCATTGACACTTTCTTTTTCAGGTTGAGTTTTAGGATTTTAATATGCTAGACTAACTCTTCTTAAGGTTGCTAGTTGCAAGTTACTATCCCATTTCTTGCCATTCTCCCAAACATCCCAGAACTATCTCATGAACCCTAACGCCTATATTCCTATGGTCGTAGAAGAACCATGAGATGACGGTTGTGGCTACTTGTATTCAACTGAACAGGGTTGCAGGGTATATTCCTACCCTCTACATTGAAATCTATCTTAAATCCATTGGACAAGAGTCATTAAAACCTATTATATACTTTCTTTTAACCCTTTTGGTTCTCTTTCCGAGTTCAACCAAAAGCAAACAGATATACTCGTGAGGTAATTAATCTAACGAATAAGTAATGAAAATAAGAAAGAATAAATAACATTTAATGAAGAATTAAGAACTAACATAAATAAACATTCAAACTTCAACCATCAGTTATGGCCAAAACCCTAGAACAAGAGTTTATCTACTTATATTTAAGTGGAAAGCTAAAGAATTCATCATTCGAATAAAAAACATAAGTTAAAGAAGAAACCTAGAAAATTCACTTGTCTCTTCCTCCAAGAACTGCGTACAAAGTGATCCATACAATGGAAGATTGCTAAGAAAATGCCCTAGAAGTTATATTTACAAGTATGGGATCTAATGACTCTTTTTCCCTTGAGAAGTACAGCTTTTAAACTTGAAAATTCATCCCAGAATGGCCCTGGAACGCCACGCCACCCAATATGCCAAGGTGTTAGAAATAATTCTACAGTTTAGGTTCTGGTGTTCCAAACTGGACATCTCGCTAGAGTGTTAGAATTTTTCTCAAACAAAAATTTTGGCCTGGTGCACCACGTCAACCATCTTGCCAAAGTGCTAGAATTTTATTCTTCTGAAGTTTGGGCTCTGGTGCACCACGTCAGCGATCTCACCAAGGTGTTGATCAAATTTTCTTCTAGAGTTGAAGACCTGGTGCACCATGCCACCCAATGCACCAACTTGAGCATAATTTTCTATAAAGTCGGGGGTCTGGCACACCACACTAGCTATCTCAGTAGGCCAATTTTTGCAAACTCTTCTTCTTACACACCCTGGGTAATTTTTCAGTCCTTTTTCTTTGGTTTCCTGCTCAAAACATCTAAAAATACTTGTTACCTCACAAGACGCACATAAACATGAATTCATGCATTTCATAAGATTATGATCTCAAAACAAGGTAAAATATGGGTAAAAATATGGCATAGGCATAAGAATATGCCCAACATCACCCAAGGTGTGTGTTGATGTCCAAGGGAGGCATTCTTGAAATGTGAGAAGGTGAAAGGAATGGCCAAAGTGAGGCATTCTTGAAAAGAAAAAAATTATAGAGGAGAGATGGGAAAAAATTCATGAACTTGTTTGTAGTGTGAAGTTAATGAATAATTTGGGTTGTTGATATTTGGGATGATAATGGGGGAAGTCTTGAGTACCCTATTTGACAAATTCTCATGAGTATGCTAGCGAATTAAGTGTGGGGTCATTTTGTACAACTAACTCCTAATTTTCTAGCTTTGTTGTTCATGAATTAATCTTGTGAATTTCTTGATTGTTTATTGGAAGGTGTCCTGGCATCAAAAGTTGACATAGGAAAGAAAGTGAAGATGCTAACAAAGGTCTCAAGCAACACTGAAAGGGAACAAAAGGGTCAAGTTTATCAATTGCCAAGGCAACCCCTGCTAGAAGGTTCGGAGCCAAGGCTGTAGAGCCTCATGGGATGAAGTGATTTGATCCATAAAAGGAGGCCAAAATATGCTCCGGAGAACTAGATTGACGAAGGTCGCCTTGTACTTGAGTTCCCTATCATCTGCAACACTATCCGCAAGTTGGAATTGGGATACGTCTTGGCTGAGCCTGAGGAGTGCAACCTCACTTTGGTGAGGGAATTTTATGAAAACTGGGACACTTCCTTCAGAGAGAGCACTAAGGTCAAAATATGGGGTCAAGTGGTTCGTTTCACTGCTAAGACATTTAATGCCTTCCTTGATACACCAGTGGTAGACTTGTCCATGTGCTTTATTTTTCTAGAGAAGCCCCCATAGCGCGACATTTGCCATACACTATATGGTGAGAATTCATCATCTCATTGGGAAAGGGACCATAATGTCACTCACTATACACTCTCATTCTCCTACTTGACTAAGGAGGCAAGAATTTGGGTAAAGCTTGTTTGTGTCGTGCTCTTCCCTGGGACACACATAATGGAGATCACTAGAGAGCTAGTCATGTTAGTATACATGTTGTTAAAAAGGCTATCAATCAACTCTAATGGGGTGCTCAGAGATAACATGAGGAGGGCGAGGGACAGCTGCATGTGGAAGTATTGTAATGGAAGTCTCTTGACTCAGTTTTTTTAGAAAGGCTAGCATTAAGGAAGAAGCGGAAAATCTTCATCTACCTCTAGAAAGGAACTTGGCGGGCAGGATGATTGATGTCACGAAGGTCAAGGAGCCTACCACCTCTAGAACTCCACTCTTCACTATAGTTTATCATCAAGTTCATAATGATAGTTGGAGAGGTCGCATGTTCGGGATGCTAGAGTTACAAGTGAGGATCAGAAATAGACCTACCACTGATAAGGAGACGTAAACCCTGGAGGAGCGGTACTGACTCACTGAGAGTGCGATGCTGATATGCAGAGCGGGCCCAACTTTTGAGGAGCCATTGGATAATGACGAGCCCATGGTGTAGACTAATGGTGTTGGTGACTTAGATAATGATAAGGAGGATGATGCTACCATAAGAGCCATGCAGGTTGATGGTTAGGAAGAGGATGATGATGATCAGGAGTACAATCCTGATGATGACGATTGTGCTTAGAGGCCCAGGAAGTTCTTTTTATCTATCTCCCTACATGATATATTTATTTGTGCACTGGGGATAGTGCACTTTTTAAGTGTGGGATGGAGGAAATAGATATCCTATTTATTTGTTTTCTTTGCTAAATTTGTAGTGGGTCGTAGCGTTAGTTGTCATTCTATATGGTAGTAGCTCTGTGGTTGGTTAACTCTAGTCTGTAATAGATAGTAATGGTTGATGAGCCCGCAAGTGTACGGGTCGTACAAGTAATATAGTGGCTCTTTTTAAGAACCGGAATGTCGAACCCACAAGGACTGGACTACGGGGTAAA
>JACEIK010002175.1:16728-32382 GCA_018107945.1 Datura stramonium | reverse complement strand
TTGCTCCTTGAATTACTTCAGAGTATTTCTATGACCACCCCTAGATTTAAATAGAATTTATCGAAAACTTTTATAATCAACACTTGTGAAAGTTAATATCGCACGGGAATTTGATAATTAGTTGAATTGATCCACTCCCTGTGGGTTCGACATCCGGCTCTCAAAAAGGGCCACTGTATTACTTGTAAGACCACGTATGCTTGCGTGTGTTCTTGGGCGTTGTCGCCAACAATCAGCAAGCTTGTAACCACACCAACAGGAAGCCAGGTTCACCAGGTTCACCAGGTCCAGATTATGCCACCATCATGTGAGGTGTGTGGAGAAGCCCACCCTTATTAAGGTTGTCTACTAAACATAGATTCTGTTTAATTTATGGGACAACAAGGTCATGGTGGAGGTTTTGCAGGTTATAATTATAATCAGGGGTGCAGTAATGCAACAAATCCCTCATGGGGAGGGAATCAAAACTTTCAAAGACTCCAGAACAGCTACCCAAAACCTCAGGGCCAGCAGCCTAGTAGTTCACCAGAGGAGACAATGAAGCTGTGGATTGTTCAACAAACTCAGGTGGTTAATGGGATGTAGAAGTCCATCCACGAGTTGGAAACACTGATGAGGTAATGGCCCTTCAGCAGACTAACATACCGCAAGGGGCACTTTCGAGTAACACCGTGAAACCACCAAGGAAAATATGAGCGCAATTTCTTTACGCTGTGGAAAAGAGCTGGTGAGGTGATCCCCAGAGCAGGTTGTGACGTCCAGGCAGGAGGTTGGTGAGTCAAGCAACTCACAGCAAAAATTGTTAGAAGCCATACCACCCTCTCCATTTTCACAAAGGTTTAAGAAGCAGAAGGAGGACACAACTTGCAAGAAATTTCTTGATGTGTTGAAGCAAGTACATGTTAACTTACCATTATGTGGAGCGTTTGTAGGAAGTTCCAAAATACACCAAGTATCTTAAGGATATTGTGGCAAACAAGAGGAGGCTTATCAAGTTTAAGACTGTGGCTCTCACAGAAGAGTGCAGTTCCCAAGTGCAGAACAAAATTCCAAAGTATCTGAAAGACCCAGGAGCTTCACCATTCCAGTGCAAGATATAATCCGATGCCTCTATGACTTAAGTGCAAGATATAATCCGATGCCTACATCCTTATTTAGAAATTTGGGTTTAGGTGAACCACATTCTATCATAGTGAAATTGTAGCGTGTTGACCAGTCTCTTGCTTATCTTGACGGAATCACAGAGGACGTCTTGATCAAGGTGTGACCTTTCATCTTACTGGTGGATTTCATAATCCTGGATTAAGAAGTAGATGAAATTGTTCCCCTAATTTTGGGGAGAGGATTCTTAGCCACCACCGACGTAGTTATAAAGGTGAAGTTGGGTAAGATATCGATGACCATGAATGGTCAGAAGTTAGTCTTTGATGTGTTTAGAGTGGAAAGGTAGCCACCTCATTATGAGTACTTTAGAGTGAGACCAATGGTAGAGCCCAGAGGGTTTAAGTAGGCAGCTGAGCAGTATGTGATTCGTGGAAATTCAGCAAGTGATTAGGGTACTAATCATCTCACTTGAGTGAAGGAGTGAGAAGTCTTGCATCGTGCCGTGATGTTAAATCACGTGCTAGATAAGAGGCAACTCATAAATGTCATTCCACGACTATAACTAAGGGTCCTGGTGAGAGGCAACCTGTCTTCCTAACATTTTTGGTTTTGTAGAGTCAAACAGGGCTTTTGAGGCAAATATAGTAGGGAAAATAAGCTACAAAATTCTAAGTCTAGGGCGAAATACTTGGCGTGGTGCACCAGGTGTTAAACTTCAGAAATAAAAAAATTTAGGTTGGTGCATTAGAGGGGGAACCGCACCGGACCTAGTCCACGAAGATAAAAAAATTTCTAAGTGTCTGGCGAGGTGGCTGGCGCCTCCACCAGGGTGATGTTGGACAAATATTTTTGGTCCATGGGGCAATATTTGACAGAAGGACCTTAAAATTACTAAAAGTCCATGCCCCATACCTTTATTTTAAGCCCCCATTCATCTTCTCTCACTAAAAGTCAAAAGTAAAAATGCAAATAAAATTCTCTCTCCTCCCCTCATTAGGTCGTAACTCCCTTTCCCTTGTCCCCTCCATTGTTGTCTTCTCCAAGAATATTAGTGAAGCAAGTTTCTACAACTCGAGTAAGTATTTTTCTTCACTTTTGGTTATTTAATTTTATGAGCATTCTCCCATACTCTTCCTCTAGTTAAAGACCCAAAATCACCATTCTTCGTGAAAACCTTGAATTTCATAATATGGGTTTCATTAGTTTTAATCTCTCAAGTTATTCCATAATAATGTTATATCCTTGTTTGGGTTGCCTATTTTTGGTTGAATTTAGTTATTTTATGTTGTGGGGATGAAGGGGGTGATGAATTGAATTTCATGAAATTGATGGGTAGAGCATTGATTATAGAGAGAGAAAGTGCTTAGTTTTGAAATTCTTGAATGTGAAGATCTTGAGTTGTTGAAAAAATAAATTCTTGATTAATTCATTGTGGATAGTAGTAAATATCATGTTTGTTGTTGGAAGAATTTATTATACCTACTTTTGTATGGGTTGCTTGAATTATGAATTAAAAGTCAGAAAGTGAAAGAAATGGCCAAAGTGAGGCTTTCTTGAAAAAAAAAAATAGAGGATAAGATGTGAAGAAAATTCATGAACTTGTTTTTAGTGTGAAGTTAGTGAATAATTTCGGTTTTTGAGATTTGGGATGATAATGCGGAAAGTCTTTAGTACCCTATTTGATAAATTCTCACGAGTATTCTAGCGAATTAAGTGTGGGGTCATTTTGCACCCGCTACACCTAATTAGCTAGCCTTCTTGTTCATGAACTAATCTTGTGATGTTCTTGATTGTTGATTGGCAGGTGTCATGGCATCAAAAGCTGACAAAGGAAAGGAAGTGAAGACCACTAACAAAGTTCTCAAGCGTCTCTAAAAGGGAACAAAAGGGTCAAGTTCATCGGCCACCAAGGCAACTCCTACTAGGAGGTTCGATCCAAAGCTGTGGAGCCACATGGGCTAAAGTGGTTCAATGAAAAAAAGGAGGCCAAATATTCTTTGAAGAACTGGATTGATGAAGGTCGCCTTGCACTTAAGTTCCCTATCATCCACGACACTGTCCACGAGTTTGAATTGGGAGATGTCTTTGTTAAGCCTGAGGAGTGCAATCTCAATTTTGTGAGGGGATTTTATGCAAACTGGGACACTTCCTTCGGAGAGAGAACCAAGGTCAAATACCTAGTTAGGTGGTTCATTTCACTGCTAAAACATTCAATTCCTTCCTTGGTACACTGGTGGTAGACCCGTCCATGTACTTCATTTTGCTAGAGAAGCCCCTACACCACGACATGTGGCATACACTATGTGGTGAGCATTCATCAGCCCGTTGGGCAAGGGAAAATAATGACACTCACTCTACACTCTTGTTCTCGTACTTTACTAAGGAGGTGAGAGTTTGGGTAAAGGTTGTTTGTGTCGTGATTCTACCTAGGACACATATTACGGAGATCACTAGAGAGTGACTCACGTAGGTATAAATGTTGATAAAAGGGCTGCCAATCAACTTTAGTTCGGTGCTCGGAGATAATATGAGGAGGTCGAGGGACAACTACAGATTACTGTCATTACCATCTCCTGACTCAGTTTTTGAGAAAGGCTGGCATTGAGGAAGAAGAGGTAGATCTTAATATACCTCTAGCAGGGCACTTGGAGGCAAGATGATTGAAATCACGAAGGTCAAGGAGCCTACCACCTCTACAACTGTAATGCCCCGAAAACTAAAAGACTAGACCCGGGACTTAAATTAGATAAAATTGGAAAATCTACATCAGGTCATAGAACGAGTCACTTTGTAACCCATGGGGAATGACCATGAGTTGTTAAGTGACTCGTGGTGAGGCCAGTGGGCTTGATGAAATTTTTGGAGAAAGAGGTGACCACGGGGGTCATCACGAGTCTTGGTCAACACCACGAGTCATGATATGACCCATGGTCTAGGATAAATTTAAGGCCGGGAAGGAGTTGGGCAGTGCACTTAACGATTTGTTACCATGAGTCGTGGTCTATGGCATGACCTGTTAGGTGACTCGTGGTCAGGACTGGGTCAAGAAGTAGAGGAGGTTGGCAGTGTACCGAACGGGTCCTCACCACGACTCGTTTGGGACACCACGAGTCATGGTGTCACCCGTGAAGACTCCTAGGTGTTTAAGGCAGTGTAGTCCATGAGAGGTGACCACGAGTCATGGTCACTAACCATGACTCGTTAGGTCCCTCATGGTGACCATCCATATTTTCCAAGAAATGCACCTCACGAGTGTGACTACGACCCTTTAGGTCACCTGTGGGGACTAATAGTCAGTTTTTCCCTATGAGTTTTCAAGGGCCTTTTAGTAATTTCCTACCCTCCTAAACTTTAAACTACGTTGTTTTAAGCATACTTTCAGACTTATTAGTGGGATTAAAAGGTTTCTTTCGTCATTCCCCACTCAGACCTTTAGAAAACAGATCGTAGGACCTCTCTCAGAGTTTTTCAGAGCAAGAGCTAGGGCAATCTTTTCTCATCAATTCCTCAAGGAATTCTTCAGGATTTTTCATCAAGAATGTGGGAATTCAACAAGGGAATAGTTCTTCCCTTGATTCCCCAAATTCCTCCCTATTTCTCTCTATTAGATATAGCCTTGAAATTACTGAATGTAAAGAAATTTCTAGTCTTACGTCATCTAAATCATGTGAATTATTATACCATGTTAATTATAGATATTTTCCACTAGTTTGTGACTGAAATGATGTTAAATCTTGTGAAATGAAATTTAGCCCTAGTTCTTGAGCTAGAAAATCTTGAAATCTACATTAGTGCTTGTATATCAAATTTTAGCGTAATTTTACCAGTGTTGGGAACTCCCATGTTGTTAGTAGCATAGAATCTCAATCTGAATATTGTCAATTCAGTTTTAGTAAGAATGTTAGAATTCTCAGTGTCAGTCAGAAAATGTCAGCTGATCAATTTGACTACAAAATTTCTCGAGGTATTAATAGTACCTCCCAGTTATCAGAATCAGATTCAGAATTCAGTTTATTGGTCCACAAGGCGGTCATGACAATTTCGATAAACATCTCTGACTTGCCTTAGGACCCAAGTTTCAGATTTTAGTTTGTTCTGTTGATGGTTACGAGGCTTCCAAATAAGCAGCTCTGACCAGTCTTAGAACCCAGTTTTAGAATATGATCCGATAAGACTCTCAGGGTGCTTTCAGATATGTATATCTGACTATTCTTGGGCCCTAATTTCGAGCTATAAGCCTTGTATTCATTCTAGGACTATCCGGTGGGAGTAGGACATAGCACCGTATGGACCGGGGTTCCAACACACCCAGGTTCTTAGAACTACGTTGCCAACATAGGTTATAGTATTTATTAGGCTGATTGGCCCTAGACTCTTGTGATCACCCAGTTCATGCCTTTATACCCTGGCAAGGTATATTGGGTCCTACAGATAGGGTGTAAACATCGGACTCCATGTCTAGCTCACGTGGTTATATGTCTGTTATAGACTCTCCCACTAGTCAGTTTAGTCCAGTTTTAGTTCAATTCAGATTAGTATCCCAGAGTTAGAACATGCTTTGACCATTAGACAGGGTCTTTTAAACTACCTTAGTATTTAAGTTATTCAGTTCAATAGCTTTAGTTGGTCTTTGCATGTATTTTTAGTTCAGCATTTTCTTTTATTTATCCCATTGTGTTATGTTCCTCTCACTTACTCAGTACATTCAAAACACTAACGCATACTTTGATATTGTATCATTTTATGATACAACTGTAGGATCTTAGTCTCAGCCCCGTTAGCCGACCACTCACCAAAGATCTCAGCTATTCCAATTGGTGAGTCCTCGTCCTTCGAGGATGGAGATTTATTGCTTCAGTTGTACTTTCGTTCCTCTTTATTTAAATTTAGGGTTAGCTGGGGGCTTGTCCCAGCAGCATCAGTCATAGTGGATTTCAAACTTAGATTTTTTTTTCAGACTCAATTGATTTTTCAGACTAGTAGCTTTGTTCTAATATTTTCAAATATTATGAACCAGCTTATTTCCTACAAGTATTTATATTTTTCTTTAAATTCCACTGCATGTATTTGTATGTTACTCAGGATGCCAGTATATGATAGACAGGGGGTTGACTTGGGGTCACTTGTGACTCCAAGTACCGTGTTTCGTCCAGGATGTAAGCTCAGGGCGTGACAAACTTAGTATCAGAGCACGAGGTTCAGAGTATCCTCGGATGTCTGAAAGCCACATCAAGTATAGTCCTCTTCATGGGTGTGAAGCGCGCCACACTTATGATGGGGAGGCTACGAGATGTTATTAGGAAAACTTCCTTTTATTAATACTCTTTATCGTTCGTTGAACTTCAATTCCAGAATCATTCTCCTAACTCATTCTCTTCTTCTTTTCAGGGAATCATGCTTTCATGACCTTCCCCAGCAGCCCCAGCAGCCCCTTAGGACGACTTAGTATCTACCGCAGAATTTAGGGAGGCTATTCAACTGCTCGCCCAAACTGTTACCAACCAGGTGAACCAACAGGTGGTTCCAATCAACAAAAACGGTTCCCCAGCAGCTGCCCGAGTGTGGAACTTTACCCGAATGAACCCTTCAGATTTTCATGGGTCTAAGGTGGGAGAGGGCCCACAAGGATTTGTGGATAAAGTTAAAAAGATCACCCGAATTATGTGTGTCAGTCCCTCAGAGAGTGCCAACTTGACTGCCTACCAGCTAAAAGGGGTAGCCCAAGTCTGGTACGAGTAGTGGAAGGAAGGGAGGCCAGAAGTAGGACCGGTGGAATGGGAGGAGTTCACTACAGCCTTTCAGGACAGATTCTTCCCTTGCGAGTTCAGGGAGCCAAAGGTAGCAGAGTTCATGAATCTGAGACAGGGAAATCGGACAGTAAAAGAGTACGCTCTGTAGTTCACCAGGTTGTCCAAATACACTTCATAGATGGTGGCCAAGCCAAAGGCTTGCATGCTGAAATTTGTTAATGGGGTGTTGAACCTGGTCTTCAAAGAGTGCAGGACAATGATGCTGATCAAAGATATTTACCTCTCCAGTCTGATTGTCTATGCCCAGTAGACTGAGGATGAAAAACTAAGGGACATGGAGCGAAAGAACAAGTGGGCAAGGACTGGCCAATTAGATTATGGCCACCAGAGGTCTAGTGGTAGCAGCCACCCACAGCAGCAACAGCATGATGTCTCCAAAATTACACCTCGCAATTGAGATATAAGCGGTCGATTATAAAATATAGAACCCAACAAAGGTTGGGGTCGATCCCACAAGGAATATGGTAAGAACTTAAGTTAACGCAAATAACTGTAAATATTGAGTTACTTATTTTCGAAAGGAGAAAATATGGAATAATAAAAAAAAGTAAAATTACTGAATGCTGAAATCAAATTCGGTTTGTATTCAATTAGGCTTATACACTAGTGATCTATTGTGTTCCCCAAGATTTCATAACCACAAGGATTATACACTAGTGATCAATTCCGGTGTTTGACATGCAATATTAGTAAGCTAGGTTCACCTAAATGGTTGGTCCCCTATCTAGGTGATTATCACCACGCATCTTGGTCCGTATACAGGTGTACTTTAGTTGACCCATACCCTTAATATCGAATTAGCTATCCCCAGAAAAGTTCAAGCTATTAGATGAGGGTTGATAGCCTCAAATCTCCGTTGTTAATCCTTTTTCCCATTCATTACCTCCTTGGTCCTGTTAGTAAGAATAAGGCAAGTCCTAACGTTTGCAACTGTCAAGAATCAATCAAAACGAAGGGAAAAACAATACATGCATAAACTCCGTTAAAAAATCACTAAGTATTTTACCTATGTATGTTAATTCATCTTGGTTCCCACAAACCTAGTTATGGGTTTATCTACTAATGCTTGTATTATAGCAATCACAAAATATTGAATAAATCATAATTGTAACTTACAAATTATCGTAGAAGAAAAACCCCGTAGATTGAATAAAACTCCAAAAGTGATGAATAAATTCTAATGTTGCTTTTGATCCTCAAATTCAAGAAGAAAATTGTAAAACTTGTTTCCTGATTCAAGAACAATCGAACAACACCAAAATCCTAGTTGAAAAACTAATAAAGTTGACTCTCTAAATTATTCTCCAACTGTAACTAATCGTTCTTCAAAAATAAACCTAAACTGTGTATCTATAGTTTCAAAAAATCATTTTCCTAATTAAAACTGGAAACCAGGACGGCAGTGGCAACGGGCTTGGTGACGATTCGTTTAGCCTTATGACGAGTCGTTCCTTGCTTAAAACAGTCATCCTCAGCAACGTACCCAGTTGTGGCAACAGGTCACCTAAGGACTCGTCATGCCTGGGCACGAGTCGTTAGGTCCCTCATGGTCTAATTCCTCCAAAAGTCCAGTGCACCTTACGGTTGGTCCCAGTGATCTACCAATGATTCGTTCCTTCATGTGATGACTCATTATGTCTGTCATCAACTACACTAGTCACTTTGTTAAGATTTCCTCTCTCAGCCTTCACGATTGACCTCACGACTCGTTACCCGGTGTAACAAGTCGTTTCCTAAACTCGTCAGGTACATTGTCTTGAATCTTCAAAATCCATCTTTTGCCCACGCCTTAAGCAACGAGTCATGCCTCTTGCTAATGACTCGTGAAGTGCCTGGTAGTCACCCTTTCATTTATTTTCAGCATTATTTTACCCACTTCACTTCCGAACCTATTTTCCTACAGCATTAAGCACAAAACACAATAACCTATATAAACATACTCGGAATGTGCATAATTTCTTGGTTTTAAGCGTCAAAAGTTCCATAAAATCATGGCACATCAAAATCCTCAACTTAGAACTTTTGCATGTCCTCAGGAAAAAACAAAATAAAATAAAACAAACTAACTACTTCGACGCTTCAATCGAAAGAACTCTAGGAAACTTACAGAAGTCACATTTATATATAAAAATCAAATTTTGTAAACCCTTCCTCATCGTATCAACTCAAATAACTATGCACATGCAAAATTTCCAACCATAACATAGAGGAATCGAAACATGGCAAAGTACTGTCACTTGCAACCACGCACATAAATCTATAACACTGACCTAGAAAATTTGCAGACAATTTTGTTGACCAAATTCTCTCACCTCAAAGAAGTCCCATACTCACACATGTGTATATGATTATGTCAATAAATTCCTCTTGGGGCTAGGTATGATTCACGCACTGTCACAAAGAAATTCAAACTGTATTCATACAATACCATAGGCTTGCTTTACTTTTAATACATCGACTTTCGGACAATTAACCAGGATCACTATAGGACTTTCTAGGTTTGTAACGTAGGCTCGGGCTCGGGTATGGTACATATGGAATTATTAGCTCAAACCTCCTTGGCACTACACACCTCTTGGCTCCACTTTTCACCTTTTTTCCTATTTTCTCCCTTTTTCCCTTTAACTACTTATTCTTTTCTTTGCTTTAGAAACTACGGATGCAGTTTCTCTTTATTCAAACACTCATTGATGTCACATTTTTATTTTCTTTTCTTTTCTTGCTTTTTGACAACAAAATTTTTTATTTCTTTCTTTCCTTTTCATTATGCATACCACACCCGCTCTTTTCCTTTTTTTTTAATACCCAATTTTTATTCCTTCCAATTCTTCTTAATCACCCCTATAGTAGCCACCCTAAACTTAGGCGATTTACCTGAATTGAAGTTCACAATGTCCAAGGAGGGACCAGGGCTAAAACAAGTCCATTCTTAATAAAAGCAGGCAGCTGAATTGGTGTAAACAAAAAGAAAGGTCAATTTAAGCTCAAAATTTTGTATTAAGGGATTTTTATTCACTTCTGGTAGGTCCTTTAAGGCTAAAGTGGGCTCATAAATAAAAAACGGCCTATGATCCTTTCCTAGTTTCCTATCCTCCATCTCGATACGATTGACTAGGCAAGTTCTAGATTGACACACACAGACGAATTCAACTATTAAACCTCACTTCACACATAGCACAGGTCAACATCATCACTTCTACTAATTGCTCATTCAGGTACAACCATACAATGGTAAACATGTTCACAGTTCCAATTCCATGAAAAGATTCACAAAGGTCATACCTGTCAACTTTCACATACGCATATACAAATTTTTCGGAGGGTTATTAAATTATCAATCACAAAAAAAAAAATCAATAATTTCCTCTCTTGAATGCCTTTAGTTTTCCTAACTTTATTCCAACTAACACAAAAAAAAAACATAAAATAAAATCCTAAACATGTCGGTTCTACTAGATATGGAACACCCGAGGGAAAAGATATCCGGCAAGAAAAACCCACAAGTTATGTTCAGCAAAAAGAAAGCACAGGTATCCCTCCCCACCCTCATCAAGAAGGCATGCGTCGTCCTCAATGCATATATATACCAAACAAAACATAGGAAATAGGGAACATACCTGTGTGACCTAGGTGTGAACTACCTAGTTGGTGGAGTGTGTAGATACGCCTCCAATGTCATCTCCAATATTATCTGCTTGAATCGGTGCATTCTCCACGAACTCTCACTGCCTCAATCTCGGCTCTCTATCGTGCCTCTTCTCTCGATTCATGCAGCGCTCTCTCCATTTCACTCCGCTCTCGTTTCTGCTGACATAGCAGAGAATCATCATCATCATCACTTGCCTCCTCACGAGGCCTCTTCCCCTTATCATGTTCCACCAACTCCTTCGTGATAAAGTCGAAAATCAGTGGAAATTCTTCTTCAAACTCATCATCTATCACGAGAAGTACCGGTGGAGCTACTGCAGCTACCTGTCGTACAGCCAAGTCCCGCATCTTGGATTGTAGCGCTCCTAGCTCTGAGCACCATCTAGACAACTCCGGCGCCTGTAACTATGCAAGGTGCTCATCCATTCTCTTGTCAAAAGTATCCAGTCGGCCATATACTAAATTGGACAATGTCTCCAACTCCTTTAACACCCACAACTTTACCTTCTCCATCAGAATTCTATCCTGCAGAGCCGTGTGTGCCTGCTGCTTCTCGGCCTTAGCTAGACACCTAGCCATATGAACTAATAACTCCTATGAAACCATAACTACACCGACTGTAGTGGCTCATGGAGGCGTAACTGGTGGTCTCGGGGCTGCTGTAGTAGATGATGACTCAGGAACATCGGCAGGTATGGAGGTATCTGCTGCATCTGTAGCCTTAGGCTGGCTACCTATCTCTCTGCGCTCCATAGTCTTAGCTTCCAACTCAGAAAACTATGTTGCATCAGTCTGCATCCTGCTGCCAAATGCCTCTGCTAATATTTTCGCTCCAATGGATGCAGCTGCCTGAGTCCTCGCACTCAATACTGGGTTTGTATCATCTCGAATAAACCCGATATCAGTAATCTTCTAGACAACTACTCTCTGGTCAACTGATGGCAGCTCTGCCACCTTTGATTCCCGACAGAGTGTGTCAATCAAACATGGAAACGGAATGGTAGTACCGTCATTGATTGCCCGCTTTCTAATCTCCTCAGCAATGTATCACGGGAAATTGATGGCATACCCCTCCATTATACTTGCTACCAGTGTTGCTCTATTAGGTAAGAGGATATTATCATTGTTGGTTGCTACCAGCCTGTGCCACACCAGTGACCACCAAAAAGTTGCCTGAAAGTTTAGTGTCGCCTTCTTTATCTGCAACTCTGTGCCATGCAGCCATTCAACTAGAGGACCTCTCGTAGCAATGATCCGAGATAGCCAAGTGTACTTCTGGATGCACTCCTTGCAATTCAACTTCTTGGTGTTGACTTTCTTCAGCTCATATTGCCTATGGTCGAACTCGGCTGTGTTCATCGGAGCATGATAGTCCAGCCCATACAACATCCTGGAGATTTTCTGCTCAGAAATATCTACCGGAGTCTCTCACACCAACACCTGATTCAAGGCGGGCCACTTTTTCCAATCCTGGCCCCCTAATGCCAACTACTACAATGTGGTGGCATACGCTGCATAGAACTCTCGAACTAAAAACGGGCTATAGCTACCTGATGGCTCGGTCAACTAGCTAAACCTATACTTATCAAACACTGCCTGTAGCTCTGGAAGGTCTTTCAGCCCTGTAGTGATCATCCTTGGCTCCTTGTATATGCTCCTCTTCGGATTGCCTTTTTCATTAGGAGCAATATCTCTGTTGTATATAGCCCGCATGCCATGGACACACCATCTCCTCACGTTTCTTGGTTGCTCATTTGATATGTTCGAGGTGTCAGTCAACTCATTATCAGAGTCCCCTCGCTGAGCATATGATTCATCAACTCTCTCTATTTTTTTCCTGGCTGTGAGATCCTCAGGAACAAGTGCAGCAGCAGCCCTAGCATTCTCATCAGTGCGGCTGGGCAGATCCCTTGCTAGTAGAGTGGGAGTATCGACCTGGGTTGTCGGATTTGAAATTTGTTGAGCCCTAGTCCTTGTGGATCTCCTCACTAATTTCTCCTCTGATATATCATACTCTTCCTCAAATCCACTTGACNCCAAAGAGAATTGAGGAAGAACTTTGAAGAACTAGCCTTGATCACCTCTCAAACCTCTAAGCTTGCATGCATGAATTAGGATAGGCTTAGAATGACTTAACCCTTCATAAAACACTCTATTCTGAGCTTAAAACGATGTCGTTTAGGCTTTAGGAACATAGGAATTATGAAAAAGCCCTTAATAAATTCGTAGGGAAAAACATACTGCCAGTCCCAACGAAGGACTGGACAGATCATTACCAGTGACCACGACTCGTGGTCACTAGTCGTCACCTTCACTTCCAATTCTTCTTATAGGGGTCACCACTAGGGACACGACGACTCGTGGTGCACCCAATGACTCGTGGTGACCAGTCGTTACCTTCACTGCCCCATTCATCAAGTCTTCGGTCAACTCTTGACCATGGGACACCTGACGACTCATGGTGTTGACCACGACTTATGGTCACACCCGTGGTCACCTCAAATCCCAAATTTCAATCCAAGTCCAACCCTTTCCCCACGAGTCACTTAATGACTCGTGGTGTTCCTAATGGGTCACTGGATGACTTGTCCTGTGACTTGGTGCAAAAAATCTTGTTTTCTCCGTTTTAAACTCTCGGGTCTGATCTTAGGGTTTTTGGGGTATTATAATATCTCCCCCTTGGGAACATTTGTCCTCAAATGTGGAAAAACATATTGAAAAGCAGAGATGCAATATCATACTCAAATACTAAGCATACATGTTGAAAACTGATGGAGTGACTGACTCATATTTTAACTACATGATTGAACTGAAATTCCCGAATCACACATACATTTATTAACATGAAAGAAACTTGGGCACATGAGCTAAACATGAAACTGAATAGAGTACTAAGGAGGAAACTGATACCTCAAGCTGAAACTTAGTTAGAAGGGAATAGATGTGGGTATTTAGCCATAATATCTTCTTCGGCTTACCACGTAGCTCCCTCGACATGCTAATTCCTCCATAAAACCTCTACTGAAGCTACTTTTTTTTTCTTAGCTTTCGAACCTGACAATCCATTATTTCCACCGGAACCTCCTCATAACTAAGGCTGTCCTTCACATCTACACTCTCCACCGGAACAACTAGAGTTGGATCACCCAAACACATCTTTAAGAGCGATACATGAAAAACTGGATGGACTAAAGCTAATTCTGAGGGCAACTCCAATTCATATGCTACCTTTCCAACATGTTTCACAATCCGGTATAGGCCAACATAATGGGGGATGAGTTTCCCTTTGTTTCTAAACCTCATCACTCCCTCCATGGGAGATACCTTCAAAAACACCTAATCATCGACTTCAAACTCAAGTTCTCTCCTCCTCACATTCGCATAGGACTTTTGGCGACTCTAAGTTGTTTTCAACCTGTCCCTTATAAGCTGAACTTTCTCCATGGCCTCATGGACTGAATCTAGACCTATCACTCCAGCTTCACCGACTTCAAACCAACCAATAGGAGATCTATATCTCCGCCCATAGAGAGCCTCAAATGGAGCCATTTGAATGTTGGAATGGTAGTTGTTGTTATATGATAACTCAATGAGTGGAAAATGATCATCCCAACTACCCTTGAAATCAATCACACAGGCTCTCAATATGTCCTCGAGAATTTGGATAGTCCTCTCTGCCTGACCATCTGTTTGCGTGGTGAAATATTGTACTGAGCTTGACCTGCGCACTAAGTCCCCTTTGAAATGATCTCCAAAACCGTGAGGTAAATTGAGTACCTTTATATAATATGATGGACAATGGTACTCCATGCAACCGAACTAATTCCCAAATGTACAACTTAGCATAATCCTCCACTGAATCGGTAGTTTTGACTGGTAGAAAAGGAGCCTCTTTGGTCAACCTATCCACGACCACCCAAATGGAGTCATACTATCGATGAGTACGAGGCAACCTTGTGATGAAGTCTATATTGATATCCTCCCACTTACAAGTAGGGATACTGATGTCTTAAAGTACACTCTTAGTCTCTGATGCTTAACTTTCACTTGATGACATACACTTAGCCACAAACTCTGCTATGTCCTTCTTCATGCCATTCCACCAATAGACTTCCCGTAGGCCACGATACATCTTGGTGGAACCTAGATGTATGGAATATCTAGAACCATGAGCCTCGTGTAATATTCGATCTCTCAAATCATCAACATTCGGAACACACAAACGACCCTGATATCAAAGCACACCATCTCCTCTTTTGGGGAAGACCTCCACCTTCTGGTTCTGAACCACTTCCTTTAACTTTACAAAAATAGGATCCTCATCTTGAATAGCTTTTACATCATCACCAAGGACGATTCTGATCCATTATGAATAATAACACCACCATCGGTCGAGCCAACTAAACGAACTCCCAACCGTGCCAGCCGATGCACGTCCTTCACCAACTCCTTCCTCCCCTCATCTACATAGGACACACTCTCCACAGAAAACCTACTAAGAGCGTCTACAATCACATTAGCCTTGCCCAGATGATCAAGGACACTCATATCATAATCCTTGAGTAGCTCCAACCACCTCTTTTGATGTAGATTTAGATCCTTCTGAGTAAACTTGTATTGTAGGCTTTTTTGGTTCGTAAACACATCTATATGGACTCCATACAAATAATGTCTCCAAATCTTCAACCACCTAGTAGGGATATTCTTTTCGTTGAATCCCTCAATAAATGGTATCAGAGCCATGTTGGCCGGAAAGAGTATGAGTTTGAGTAGCTAAATCTTTATACTGTCCTAGAGCCAGTCGAAATTATATTGCTCTTGAGCGGTTATTTCTGTGTTTAGTTTTTGCTGATAGTCTTACTTTATTTTCTTAGTTTTATTCCTTAAGTTGGGTAACCGTTTAATCACGGTCTAGATGTTGGCAAGCCTGTATTTTCCATTGGATTAGCTCTAAAGTTTAGATACTAGAGCCGGACCCGGATGGTGTTCCCATCACCAGACCTAAAGGAATAAGATAAAGGAAATTAGATAAGATAACCAGTAAATACTTCACAAAGAAATAACTATTAAGGAGTAACATCTAAAGTAGATA
>JACEIK010002175.1:0-16568 GCA_018107945.1 Datura stramonium | reverse complement strand
GAAGACAATTAGATGATATATTAATTATTCAGTTAAAACTATCTGCACAATTTTAATGGATACCTCTGAAAATCAGAACATAATAAATAGTATTAATATTCCTGCCACAACTTCTAAAATAGCTAAGATAGAGAGTGATTTACAAAATTGGAATATCCTAAAGGAACATTTTGAAAATGTATATAAGACTGGACACTTTAATTTTACTAATTATAATATTAAAACCTCAGAATCTATGGTCGCTATTAATAAGTCTATTGAGACTATTAAATTATTAGCAGCTGAAGACATTAACAGATATAGGAAAAACTATAAGTTTCTTTACGACTTAAACCGTTGTATCGATTAGGCTTAGACGTACCTATATGTATTCTATTAAGAGACAATAGGCTACTAAACATTGATGATTCATTATTAGCAGTATTACAAAGTAACCTAGCTAATGACCCGGTATATTTTAACTGTTATCCCAATTTTCTATAGATATTAATGATCAAAATGTTATGGATACCCTAACATTAAATGTTAAAACAAAAAACATGAATAGAAAAGAAAATACAAGAAATAGCCATAATATCTATGTCTGAGGCTAATGAAAACTACCCTAGCTCAAAAGCAAAAATAGTAAGTAACAAAAGGGTTATCATGCTTATGAGCTAATCACAATCACAACAATATTTTCGTCCCAAAAATGATAAAATGGGATGATGTGTTAGTAAGGATAGTAGCATTTTGACTCATAACGGGCGAAATTGAAGAAAATTCAACCATTGGCTTGAGTATGCAATTTCCCGGAATGGATCTATAGATTTAAAATTTCTAAGATTCCAATCCTTTAGTCATGCTTCTTCAAGTAAAATAATGTATTTTTCAAGACCTTCATTTTCAAAAACGCCAGGAAAAGAAAGAGGTAACACTTGAAAAGTAGAGAAAAGAATTAAAGGGAGTAGATTTCTACGAAACAATTCCTAAGGTTAAATATGAATCGGAAGTACCAAAAGAACAAGTCCCACTTCTAGTGAGATGCTAGAAGTAAGGAGCTCTTTATGCATGATTAGATCTGAGGAGGAGTTCGAACTAGACTTTGAATATTTAGATAAACCCTGGTTAGATATAGAAAATAGCATAAAAAGACAATGGTATGCAGAAAAATATTCATTAAAGAAAATATTACCCCTTAGGAAAATTAGTGCGCCCGATGCCAGAAAAGGATGAGATGCAATATAGAGTTCTTTAAATGATTTGAGTACGGGAAAATCGAATGATCAAAAGGAATCATTGACATGATTGTTAATGACATACCAAAAGAAGGTGGTTGAATCTATAATTCCCCACTAGAGGAAATTAGTTCACCAATAGATGGCGGAATTATTCTGACTACACCCTTTAAACTTGATAGTAGACACCCAAAGGTTATCCTTTAAAAATAAAGATATTAATAGATTAATTCAACAAAAATAATTATACTAATCAATTACTATCTATTAATCTCTAATCAAATCCTTAAGACTAATAATAAATCAATTTTCAATGATAAACCTAGTCCTTCCTATAATAATAAGAAATTAGAAACTCATCCAATATTTAAATTACCAGATTTTTCAATGCATAAAATTCCTAAATTTCAAGAAATGTTTGAAATCTCGGAGTGATCTTATAGAAAAGATTAATGAAAAATTAAAAGGCTGAACTAAAATTAAAGAAATGAATTAAAATTAAAGGATGAATTAAAATTAAAAGATGACAAGGTCGCAGAACAATATCCGAAAAGTCTGATAACGGCATTAATAAGTTAAGCTCTAAATATTCCATCAAAAAATTATTATAATAAACCCTCATTCAGGATATGCGGTATGAAGAAAATAAATTTTTATCTCGTACTTCGCACTCTGAAAATGAAATTGCTGAATGGAATGCGTGGACTTGCGAACATCGGATATACAACAAGTTATGAAATGGGGATGACCATTACGACTATAAAATGAAAAAGCTGCGGATAACAAAATTTTTGACTCTAATTATATGCGGATTCACGGGGACATTAAAATATTGGTGGGGATAATTATCTCCTTTGAAGATAATAGATATAGTGTAACAAATGCCACAACCATCACTCAAGTTATTAGGCGGAATCTGCAGGACAAACTTTTGAAAATCTATGCATAGAAGACGCCACCACTACCTTAATTTATAGTATAGCAAAACATTTTATAGGGAGAACCTCAACTTTCCAAAATAGGAGTTTAGAAATACTATCTAACCTATCTTGCCCAAAGTTAGATGATTTTAGATGGTATAAGAATGTATTCCTCAACAAGGTTATGAAAATTGAGAGAAGGCATTAGTCATGATTATTGGAAAGAAAAATTCATAAGTAGTTTTACCAACATTATTCATAGAAAGGTTAGAAAATTAAAGATAGATTTGATGGAAAAAATCGCATAGCGGTTAACTTTATGGTGACTTGCTTAGAAGTTTTATAAATGTCACGAGAACTTGAATTATGTACAAATATGAAACTTAAAAATCAACTTAAAAGGATAATAAAATATCTAAAAAGAAATAGGAGGCTTTTTGTCAAGATTTTGGATACATCAAGTTGTTTTCCCCTTCAAAGAGGCATCCAATGAAAATTAAAAGAAGACACAAGCACTATAAAAATAAATGCGAAAAACTCCATCATTACAAAAAGATTTAAAGGCATAAACGAGAAGCCAACAAAGGTGACTTTCAAAATAATGATAAGTGTTGGAATTGTAGAAAAAGGGTAGCCATAGAATTTGAGAAGTTGTAAGGTCCTAATAAAAAGAAAGATAAGATCAATATGTTAGAACTTGAGCGAGAAATAAGATAGATTATATTCTATTCTTGATGAGCGTGAAAATAATTCTTCCCTAAGAAAGTTTGGAAGATAAAGAGCCAACTTAATATTGCATATAGTTCGACAATAGTGACTCAGCGATCATTGTGGATGCACGGGAGTAATCTTTGCACATGATAGCCACTAAATAAATGTTATTACCAATAATAACAAGGAAATCTTCTTTGATTTGATTGATCATATTGAATAAAGATCTTAAAGAAAATATTTAATAGGGTAAAAAATATAGTTCTTAACCAACAACATTACAAAGAAACAATTGAGCATTTTAATATGAAAAAGCGTACTAAATAAATTTAAAAGAACAAAAGTCTAGTACATGATTTTAAGATCTTCATGAATTAGTATATTAAAAATGAAGTCAAAGAAGTTAGCAAAGACTTAACAAGCTAGAAAACGAGATGCCCTTGCTAATAAGCTATTAAATGAACTAGAACCAATGCAGGATGCGGAATTATATCAATCGAACCCGGAAAACATCAAAACTAAAAAAAAGTGAAGAAGGTAGGTCTCTAGAGCCCTCACGAAGGTAACTTAGGGTAAAGCTGACCTAAATAGTTAAAGCCCCGGAAGGCTGGCATATGCTATCACATTGGTTATAAATAAAAATTATATTATTGCAAAATTGCATTATTAGACACGAGTGCGGACCAAGCACATTATTGAAGGAATAATCCCTACTAAGTACCTTGAAAAAGTACAACGCGGTTATTCTCGCGATAGGAAAGCTCAAAATAAATTATAAACTTCATAAAAGGCACATGTATGCAATAATGGAATCTTGCTTTATTAATGATTTTGTTATAACTAAAGATATAAATAAAGAAATAATAGCCAAACACCCTTTATAACCAAATAAATCCTATGTCATGATTTAAGCCATCCATACCATTGCTCTAGGAAAAGAGATATTTTTTTCCTACCTAAATAATATGTCAAAAGAAGAAATTGAATTTATAAAACAAAAAAAAACTCAATTCCTACATATTATTAAAACTAAAATAAAAAGTTAACTTAATTAATTTTTAAAAATTTAAAAGCGATATTTTTATCTTCTTTAAAACATTCAAAGGTAGAAAGCCAAAATTAAAAGCCTACAAAAATTCATAGAAAGAGATGTTTGTTTAGAATTTCCAATGCCTTTGGGATAGGAAACGCTATATTATTGAGTTACCATATGTTGAGGGATTCAACGAAAAGAATATCCCTACTAGAGCAAGACCTATTCAAATGAATCAGAAGTTAATGGAATATTGTAAAGGAAATCAATGATTTACTTGATAAAATTATTAGACCTTCAAGTCACCATGGAGAGTACATTCGGCATTCTATGTCAATAATAGTGCGGGAAAAAAGAGGGGCCCCAAGGCTAGTCACTAGTATAATCCCCTCAACAAAGTTTTAAAATGGATCGGTATCAATACCCAATAAAGAGATCTTCTTAAAAGGACTTATAAAGCTAACATTTATAGTAAGTTCGATATGAAATCGGGATTTTGGCAAATACGAGATAACGAGAAAGATAAATATAAAACAACTTTTAATGTACCTTTTTGGATGATAATATAGATGGGAATGTAATGCCACTCCGGTTAAAAAAATGCACCGTCCCGAATTTGAGAATATAATGAACAACATATTTAATCCAGATAGTCATATTTCTATAGTTTACATAGAGATGTTTTAATATACTGAGAAGATATTGACAACACTTCAAACATATCAAACCTTTTTTAAAAGGTTGTTAAACCATGAGGTGGTAGTAAGCGCTAAAAGATTAGGGTATTCCCGGAATGCTATTAGATTCCTTGGTCATGACTTATATCAAAGGAATCTATAAATCCATTTAATAGTAGTAGAGTTCTCATCAGAATTTTCGAGGATAATTAATTGATAAAACTCAACTTTAGTGATTCTTAGGAAGTCTCAATTATATTGCCGAGATTTTATTTCAAATATTAGGCAAGAGGTTTTGTAAAGTCTCTTTATCGGCGTCTTAAGAAGGATTCAATCCCATGGGGATTAGAACAAGCAGAAGACAGAGTCAAAAAATAAAATCAATAGGTCAAAACTTCCATGTCTAGGAATACCACATCGAGAGGCATTCATGATGGCGAGCGCGCCTCGGACATAGGATATGGAGACATCCTTAAACAAAAAATCTCCCTAGAAAACCTCGAACAATTAGTAAGATTCACTTCACAAATGCAGATTAATACTCGGAAAAATTACGGCTCATTAAATCAGAAAAATTACAGCACCATTAAAAAGGAAATTCTGGCTATAGTGCTATGTATCACAAAATTTCAAGACGATCTAATAAATAAAGAATTTTTACTACGATTAGACTGCAAAGCAGCTAAAGATGTTTTACAAAAATATGTAAAAAAATCTAGTTTCTAAATAAATATTTTCCAGATGGCAGGCTTTGTTATCCAGCTTTGATTTTCAAATCTAGTTTATACAAGGAGAAAATAATTCTCTCCCAGATATTTTGACTAGGGAATTTCTACAGGGAACTAAATGAGACCTGGAACACCAAGTATAAGGCCCTTGAGGCCTCCATTTCAGCCCTTCAGACCAGAAGAAATAATGAAAAGACCCTTCAAAGAATAAGAAAAACCAAAACTAGAAAATAAATATTCAGTTTTGGCAGAATTCCCATCTTTGCCAAAAGATACTATTCCATCCCCATTAAAGGAACCCATAATCAGTCAGACCAGATTACAACCATTAAAATTAGTTTTTAAAGGAGACTCTTCATCAGGCAATAAAACTATCTCTATCCAAACAAAGGATAACTATGAAATGAAGCCACCAGAGACATACTCTCAGGGGGTTCTGCCAGCGACTCCTGAAAAGAAAATGGAGAAAAATATTTCAAATAAACAGCAGTTTGAGCTAACAGTTTTACAGGTACTGCTATGGCCCTCGATGAAAAATATGAAGGTTTTGGAGTACCTGAGTTACTAAAATTCTACTACACAAATTGGAATTATGTGGAGACAGATAATCCCCTTAAAACCCGAAGGTATTATAAGTTCATCTTAACAGACACCGATTCAGTAAAAATTGAGCATAAATTAAAATGTCCGGGTAATCCTGATAGTATTCAATACTCGAAGTTCACAATTAAAAGAATTTTAAGTCTATTTGAATGGTTTGTAGATCATCTACGTACACCCATTCCCCTATCAAGAACCTATAGACCCCAGACATACAACTGGTATGATTATAAGAAGCCTGGTATAACTTTATGTATCTAAGCCCAACACTCACTCTTGGTTTGTCAAGTATTCAGAAGAAATGAAAAGCGCGATCATCCCCAGATGGTTTTACGAATGGTGTAACCAATTCGGAGGAAATAAACAGGTATTTTCAAAATATTTTTAGACACAGTTTGAAAAATTCCAAGTAGAGCAAAATATTTCTACCCTACCAGAAAATATTAAATTGTGTAAGTTTTTTATTGTAAAAAGAATTTCATACATCATCAACTGGTCCTTTTATATTCATGAATTTGAAAGGATTAAATATTTGAGTAAGACCATCAAAATCGAAGGCTGGGCACCAACACCCCAGAAAGATAAGGAAACTTCAAGTTCTTCATTACGACAGGATTCCCAACTGTCCAAGGAAGAATTAAAAAGAAGGCTCCAGCAGACCTTGTCAAATTTGAAAAAAAATACCCAACAAAAATAGATAATGAAATTATTAGATACTGCATCCTCTCATACAAGTGAAACAAACAATGGATACATGCTAGATCCTCAAGGGATAACTCAAGCTTATCTTCTCAACTAAAGAAGACGGCTAGACTATCCTTTCAGAAAAATGAAAAGCTACTACAATCAAAAGCAGTGGACCCCTCAGGAATCCACCCAAAAAAATAATGCAGCAAAAAGACAAGCTACATAAGGACAAAATGAAATCTCTAAAAACTCCCATGCAGATAGAGACGAATCTTTATCAAATTCCAAGGTCACATCAGGACAAATATCAAATTTCCAAGAAATCAAATTTCAAGAAGATGAAGGCATCTTTTAAATAGATCTGTGTAAAACTAAATCTGCCACGTGTGGACACATGTAAAGAGATAGCAAGTAGTAATTATTTGACTCATCATATTGAGGTCTATTTAAGACCTTCACCTTGTATTAGGAAGAGCATTCGGAAAACATTACACTTACTTCCAAATTGCCCAAATCTCTCTTTCCCTCTATGTTCTCTGTTTTTCCTTCTTATCAATAAACAACTCTTTGTAAGTATCTTTTTCTTATACTTTATTATTACTTGTAGTATTTTCTTTTATTTTGCTCCTGTCTTTGTAATTAATTTTTAAGTCATTTTCTACGAGTCGTTAAATGGTATCAGAGCCATGTTGGTCGGGAGGAGTATGAGTTTGAGTAGCTAAATCTTTATACTATCCTAGAGCCAATCAAAATTATGTTGCTGATTTTATTCCAAATATTAGACAAGATTGTAAGCCTTTTTATTAGCGTCTTAAGAAGGATTAAGTCCCATACGGATTAGAACCGATAGATTGGTTTGAACCAATAGAAGTACCATTAATTGGACCCAAGTTGTTCCAATATGCCTTGGAAAAAGTGAAGACTATAAAAGAAAGAGTTAAATAAGATTAGAGTTGTCAAAAGTCTTATGTAAACAACAGATGTAGGGATATAGAGTTTATGGAAGGTGCCTATGTGTTCTTAAAAGTATCACTAATCAAGGGAGTCATGATGTTTGAAAAGAAAGGAAATTTGAATCCTAAATTTGTTGGATATTATAAAATTTTGAGCAAGAAGGGTATGGTGGCATACGAGATAGACTTTCCATCAGAACTATCTTTAGTTCTTCGAGTATTTCATGTATTATGTTGAGGAAGTGTCTCTACGATGAGTCCAAAACTATTCATGTGGATGGGGTGGAGGTTAATGAGAGCTTAACGTATGAAGAAATACCGGTAGAGATCTTTGATAGGAATATTCATAGGTTGAGAACCACAAATACAATGTCAGTAAAATTCTTATGGTGTAATTATAAATTGGAGGAGACAACACAGGAAACCAAAGAAGATATGAAGAAAAAAATACCCTCACTTGTTTGAGTAAAGAGGTATGTAAATATTAAATTTTTTTAGAAGATTTACTTTATTTGTTTATTCTCAAATGTGCAAAGTTTTAATAGTTTATGTGAAATGTTCGTGGTCGTGAGTGGCCTTGATAATATATGATGGTTAGATATTTATATGAGATTGAGATTATTGAGATTGAATAGGTTAAAATCTCTGGATAGCTCCAATTACAAGGGAAACTCTAGCAAATTTTTTGAAAATTTTAGGAGTTAGCTTAATTTTGGTGCCTTAAGAGGAAAGTCAATATGGAACAAGACCTAAGGTTCTCTTTTAGATATGTATGACGTAGGTTGGAAATTCGAGGATGAATGTCATATTAGGGGAGGATGTAAAGTCCCGTTAGTTTCTAGGCTTACAAATTCAACAAATAATAGGTGTAATAGCGTAATTAAGGTTCCTAAAGGGTATAAGGAACCACACAAATAAAGTGTCTGAGGATATTTCAATATGTCCATAGCATAAATTAAAAGTATTTCAAGTAGTATTGTAAAAAAAAAAAGGAAGAATGAAATTTATGTTGGCTAAACCCACTTAACCACGTGACAAGGCTTCTGGAGGTACCTTATAGTCTTATACCAAAGCCGTAATAGAATAAGCTAGAGGTGAGCAGTAAGCCTGGAAATTTTGCACCAAGAAAAGTTGATACACAAGAACTACAAAATCAATGCAATATCTTTTTCCGCTTCCCCAGTTTCTTGTTTCTTTTGCTTCTTCGATTGCCGAATGTTTATTGAGTTTGATTAATTAATGATGAAGTATAATTTTGAGATTTATAGATTATTTAAGTAATCCTAAGTGAATGGTATTAAAGAGGTTATTAGATGTTAATAGTGAATTGTGGGAAGTGATAAAGTTGCTGACAATTTGATATACAATTAGATTAAACTTGCAAGCATAAAAGTGAAAATCTTCCCATTAAAAATGAACGAAGCTCTCAATTGTGCACTTACAATTAGTTTCATACCTTAGCTACAGTTAATGAGTATTCTCCTAATGTACTTACGGGGATATGATTTACACTCCATAACATATACCTTGGTCACAATGTGTCCTCCTCCCTCCCTCCCTCTCTCTCTGGACATTAGGTGGGTCAATATTTTACAATAAAGATATTATGAGCTAGGAAAAGAAACTGGAAACTTTATAATGTTGTGCATAAAAGATTTCAAGTCAGATGAGGTTTTCAATACTTATTAAGCAATTCATGATTTAAGACTTAGTTCAATCTTGATAATTGATCTAGTTGAGTATGTTTGTTATATAATTATTTTGATGATTGACTGTGATTGACAAAATTTTTGTTAATACTAACAAAGTGAACTAGGTCCTATGAAAGCTAATCATGTCACAGTGCACAAAGGTAAACCAGATCCAATTGGAAAACAAACACCGAACAGGCGTGTTAAGGCAGACACCTATTCCTAATCAAACTGGGAGTGGTTTCTTGTAGATAAGGCAATGGAGATCATATTGAGATAAGGATGCCTATGAAGTGTTATACCTTATCTAAACACACAAAGTTAGAAGAGGAGAGCACAACAAAGAATCCAACAAGGATGAGAAAATCAGAGTTGGAGTTAGACTCATCTTGTGGATGAGATATTTATATCGCAAGACAGAAGACAAGAAGACTCACGATTGACGGATAAAACTACCTGAAGTTTTCAAGGCCATCTTCAAGTTCTGAGAGAGAATGATCCTTCTTGTCTTTTTAGTTTGTTTGTTGTTTAGTTTTGTGAGTTTCTAACTCGGGGTGTGAGTTGAGAAACGCATCACTAGTTAGAAGTAATTAGTGAGTATTGAGGTACTAGAGTTATGTTTTAATCTAAAATTTGCTCATAAGTTTGAATAAAATCCTATTCGATAGGTCCTGTTTTTTGGGACTTCCTTGAGCAAGGAGGATTTTCACGTTACATCTGTGTGTTATTTATATTTATTATTCTACATGTGTGATAAATTGAACCTAGTTCAATCAAGTAGTATGTAGGTGGTAATTTCAATTAGTATCAGAGCAGGATTTTTCTATAAAGGCGTACACCTTGAAAAATCAAACTATGGCTGCACCACCAACAACTCAAGAGGGACAAAACCACCAGACCACCCTTATTCAATGGTCACTACTACGGTTGGTGGAAAAATCACATGATGGATTTTCTCATAGGCGAAGATCACAACTTATGGAATTTCATATTGGATGGGCCTACTATTCCAAGGAAACTGGCTGAGGATGGAAAAACTTAAATTCCAAAAGGTAGATTGGATTATACTAAGAAAAAGAAACTGGCCATCGAGATCAATGCAAAAGTGAAGAAGATTTTGGTATGTGAAATTGGTCCTGACGAATACAATCGAGTTTCATCATGTACCAGTGCAAAGGAAATTTAAGATGCTCTCTAGACTGCTCATGAAGGAACCAATCAGGTGAAGAAGACCAAGATCGATATGCTGAATCACCAGTATGAACTGTTCAGGATAAAGGAGGGTGAATCTATTCTTGATATACGCACCAGGTTCTCTTCTATAGTGAATGAGATGTATTCTGTTGGTGAGACCATTCCCACAAGCAAGGTTGTAAGGAAGCTTCTAAGTGAATTACCTGAATCCTGAGAAAGCAAAGTAGAAGCAACTTCTAAAGCAAGAGATCTTGATACATTGACCATTGATGACTTGATCAGGAACCTACAGACTTATGAACTCAAGAAGTCTCAAGAAAGGGAACTGACCAGTTCTCACAAGGAAAAGAATCTGGTTCTCAAGTCTACTATTAAGGATGACAACATGGCCTTGCTCACTCAAACATTTCAGCGAATCATTAAGAAAGGCTTTAACACTTAGAATAAGAACAAAACAAAATCCATTACAAAAATCTTCAAGACCATATATGCCACAAGTGTGGTGAACCTGGTCACTTCATGAAGGAATGTCCTCAATGGGAGTTAGAACACAAGCGCAACATGACTAAAAAATCCAAGTAAGGAAAGAAGGATCATATTCATATCCTCAACAGAAGACTAACCACAAGAAAAGCAGATAGTGTGGTGAAGCGAGCTCTAGCCGCCATGGGAAACTCCTCCAGTGCTAAATCTGAAGTAGCTACTAAACAAGATGATTGCTTCCTCTTAGCACATTCTAATGATAAAGTTGTGTTGGCTCTAATAGTTGATGCGTACACAGACAGTAAAGAAGACAAAAACGAGGTAAGCTTCATAGAACTCAAATAAAAAATAAGAACTTATTCTCAAAAGAAGCTTCCATCATTGTCTCTTATTCTCATAGATGAATATAACACTCTGTTTATGGAAAAGAAACAAATCATGAATGCATTTGCAACTCTTAAATTTGATTATAGAAAATTTGAGAAAGAGAAAAGAGATTTGTTAAAAAGGGTAGAGGAGTGTGAAAAGGTCCTCAAGGAAAATCATGAAAAAGGAGAAGCTATCAAAAAACTCACTCTAGAGTCACAAGCCTTGAGCACTGAGATTCAGAAACTTCAAAATTTTAGATAAAACTAAAGTTGTATTAGAAAAAACCTTAAAATGGACCAGGTCTTCTGAACTTCTAATTTCTATGCATGAAAATCACTCTCATAAAAGACAAGGATTAGGATACAAGAATGGCACAAGGACCTAAATTGCATCATGTTTTCTGCTCTCACTATGGTCTGACAGGACATTATCAAGAACAATGCATAATTAAGCAAAAGGACACAATGAAAAACTTTGAATATGAAAGACCTAGATCAATGTTTGCAAATGTAAAATCCAAATTTGGAAAATTGAAAATTAATAGGAACGTTATCTTAGAACATAGGACCAAAAGAGATTCAATTCATCCATTTAAAAATGGAAAGGGACCCAAGCTTATCTGCATACCCAAATCTAACCTATAACTGTATGTGCAGGTGAAAGTGATAGGAAGGAAAGGAGCCTAGTACATGGAAAGTGCATGTTCCATGCATAGAACAGGAATAGTGGAAAACCTTCTCTCACTCACCAATCACAAAGGTGGGAATGTGGCCTTTGTTAATGGAAAGAAAGGTGAAATCATTGGAATATGAAAATTTGGGAGATCCATGTAACAAGTTATTGGCAATGTGTATTATGTGAAGAGCCTAAAACACAATTTGTTGAGCATCTCTCAAATGTGTGACAAAGGAAACTCTATTTTATTCACATCTGCAGATTGCAAGGTTATTAGCATGAAGACAGAGAACTTGGTTCTCAAAGGAAAAAGATACAAAAACATGTACAAGGCAAACATCATGGATCCCATAGGAGAAGAGCTTTCATGTTTGAGTGCACTAATGGATAGTTTCTTACTCTGGCATAGACGTATGGGTCATGCTAGCTTTTCGAATCTGAACAAACTTGTTTGTAAAGAGCTGGTAGTTGGTCTTCCTAAAATCAAGTTCAAAGATAGCCTGGTATGTGATGCTTGAGCAAAAGGAAAGCATGTGAGGTCCACTTTTAAGCCCAAGAAGGTAGTCAGTACCACCAGGTGCCTACAACTCATTCACATGGATTTGTATGGTCCCATAAGAGTCACAAGCAAAGGAGGCAAGAGATATGTATTTTTCATTATGGATGATTACACCAGGTTTACCTGGACACTATTCTTGGCATCTAAAGATGAAACATTTGATGTATTCTCTATATTTGTCAAGAAAGTGTAGAAGAAACTCAACAGTGAACTGGTGAGCATAAGGTCAGATCATGAAACTGAGTTTGAAAACTCAAAATTTCTTGAATATTGTGCATATATAAGTATTGATCACAATTTCTAAGCCCCCATATCTCCACAACAAAATAGGGTAGTTGAAAGGAAGAACAGAACCTCGGAGGATATGGCCAAAACCATGTTGATAGCCAGTGGACTACCTCAAGGATACTGGGATGAATCAGTCAATACTACATGCTACTTGATTAACAGGTGTATGATTAGACTGCTAGACAAAACTCCTTATGAATTGTTGAAGGGAAGAAAGCCAAATCTGGCTCATCTCAGAACATTTGGGTGTAAGTGCTTTGTTCACAATAATGGAAAGGATGCATTAGGAAAATTTGATGCAAAGAGTGACGAAGGAATCTTCCTAGGTTATTCTTCACACAACAAGGAATACAAAGTCCTAAACAAGAGAACAAACTATGTGGAGGAAAGAGTGCATGTAATCTTTGATGAACAAAAGGAAATGGACATGGTGAGTGCACAGGAGGATATTGAAGAGATTGGCATGACACCAACTATGAACTCTGAGGGGGAACCAGGTACACAGGATGAGAGCACTCAGTTTTAATGTCAGGATACCTCCAGGACACTGAATGAGAAAGGTACTACATCAAATGAGGTACGGCTTGATACTGCAGAGGAACCAAACCTCATGACTACTCAGAATCCTCAGAAAGGAGGACCTAGTTCATCATATCAAGAAGATCACCAAGAGCTTCTTAAGACGCTGATAAATAGGCTTACAACCCTCATCTAATAGCTTGAACTTGTCCTGGGATACCTAATTCGATATTAAGGGTAAGGGTCAACTAAAGTACACCCGCATATGGACCAAGTTGTGTGGTGAAAATCATCTAGATAGGGGACCAACCATTTAGGTGAACCTAACTTACCAATATTGCATGTTGAACACCGGAATAGATCACTAGTTCGTAATCCTTGTGGTTATGAAATCTTGGGGAACACAATCCTAGTCAAATCGTTAATTGAATACAAACAATGATTTCAACATTCAGCAATTTTACTTGTTTATTATTCTATATTTTCCCCCCTTTGAAAATAAGTAAATCAATAGTAATAGTTATTCACATTAACTTAAGTTCTTACCATATTCCATGTGGGATCGACCTCAACCTTTGTTGGATTCTATATTTGACAATCGACCGCTTATATCTCAATTGCGAGGTGTAATTTGGGCGACATCAACATGACCAAGTAATGCTACTAACTTCATCTAGAACTCACACTTGCTAAATTTAGGGAACAACTGCAGTCTTCGAGAGTCTACAAAACTATTCTCAGATGGTATGCATGCTCGTCTTCTATTTTAGAGTAAACCAGAATATCATCTATAAAGACAATAACGAACATGTCCAGGTATAGCTTGAATACCCTGTTCATCAGATCCATAAAAGCTACAGGAGTATTTGTTAGTCCAAAAGATATAATTACAAATTCGTTGTGACCATACCAAGTTCTGAAAGCTGTTTTCAGAATGTTACATTCTCAGACCCTAAGCTGGTGGTATCCTGATCTGAGATCTACCTTGTAAAAATAACAAGCTCCATGAAGTTGGTAAAACAAGTCGTCAATACTAGGTAGAGGATATCTATTCTTGACTGTAAGCTTATTCAGTTGATGGTAGTCGATGAACATTCTAAGTGTACCGTCTTTCTTTCACACGAATAGAACTGGGGCATCCCATGGAGAGATGGTGGGTCTAATGAAACCCTTATCTAGGAGGTCTTTTAGTTGTTCTTTCAACACCTTAAGCTCGGTTGGAGCCATTCTATAAATAGGAATAGAGATAGGCTAGACATCTTGGAGAAGGTCTATGTCAGAAGTCTATCTCCCTCTCGGGAGGGACTCCGAGAAGATCTTTGGGAAACACATTAGAGAACTCATTCACAATTGGTATTGACTGAAGTGTCAGTGTATAGAAACTGTAATCTTTGACCCTAACCAAGTTATAGATGAATCCCTTAGAGATCATTTTCCCAGCCTTAAGGTATGAAATGAACCTACTCTTAGGCGCTGAAGTGCTACCCTTTCACTCTAGGACTGGTTCGTTAGGAAACTGGAATTTAATGACTCTAGTTCTGCAGTCAACTAAGGCATAACAAGAATGTAACCAGTCCATGCCAAGAGTAAGGTCAAAATTGGCCATATCTAGCTCTACTGGATTAACTGAGGTGACTTTATGAAACACTGTGACAGGACAATTCCTGTATACCCGGATAGCTCTAACTAACTCGCCAACCAGAGTAGAAACTGAAAAGGGTTCTGGAAGAATTTCCAGACTAATATCAAACTGGATAGTGATGTAAGGAGTCATGAAGAAAAGTATGGCTCTTAGATCTAGTAAAACATACATATCTATCTGAAAGAGATCTAACATACCAGTCACTATGTCAGGTGAGTTGTCCTAGCCCTAACAGGAGGATAAAGCATAGAATTGATTCTGGCGCTGACCGCCACCTATACTTGAGGTAGTACCCTATTGTGTTGGATGACCCAGCGGACCCGTTGATGTAGTGGACTGGATCTTCCCTCATCCCTTTGACTAACAATCTCTCAATTTGTGGCCCAGCTGGCCATAACCAAAACAACCCTCTTTACTCAGACGACACTCACCCGGGTTGTTCTTACTACACTTAGGACATGCTGGAAAAATGCAGTTGCTGGAGACATGGAACTGGGATTGGGAGCCTAATGTCCTACCTCTCCTATTCTTACGAGGCCCAGAAGATGGAACACTAGTTGAAGAAGGTGTTGGAGGCCTTTTCTGTTGCATGTGACACCTTATCGTCCTAAGGGGATACTAGAGCTAGCGGAGCTGGTTGATTAGCATTTTCGGTCCTCTTTCCATTTCCTTTCTTAAGAGGCATCGTCGATTGAAAAGGAATAGAGCACGAGTTAGGAGGACATATTAGAGTCTAAAACTCTACACACGATAAGAATCATGAATAAAGGGAATTTTCCTAAATATGCCTCATAGCCTTACCAGTATAAGTATGGTGCGCTTCACACCCATGAAAAGGACTCTACTTGATGCGGCTTTCAGATATCCTAGGACACTCTAAACTGAGGCTCTGATACTATGTTTGTAACGACCTGAGTTCACACCCTGAACGCAACATGGTACTAAGTTTGAGGACATTCCTTCATGAAGTGACCAGGTTACCACACTTGTTGCATATAAGGTCTTGAAGATTTTTGTAAATGGATTTTGATTTGTTCTTCTTCTGAGAGTTAAATCCTTTCTTAAACATTCGCTGAAATATCTGAGTGAGAAAGGCCATGTTTTCATCCTTAATAGTAGACTTGAGAACCAGGTTCTTTTCCTTGTGAGAACTGGTCAGTTCCCTTTCTTGAGACTACTTGAGTTCATAAGTCTGTAGGTTCCTGATCAATTCATCAATGGTCAATGTATCAAGATCTCTTGCTTTAGAAATTGCTTCTACTTTGCTTTCCCAGGATTCAGGTAATTCACTCAGAAGCTTCCTTACAACCTTGCTTGTGGGAATGGTCCCACCAACAGAATATATCTCATTCACTATAGAAGAGAACCTGGTGTGCATATCAAGAATAGATTCACCCTCCTTTATCCTGAACAGTTCATACTGATGATTCACCCTTCTACACAGTTTAGTTCTATTATAAATACAGACAAGCAAGTTCGCAGCAAGATGAAGCTTTGACAATGGTGAGAGAAAGACCGACGGACTGTTGGGATGAGGAAGCACCACAACTAAAGTTTGATATGATAATAAATAATGAAAATACGTTGGACACAATATTTTACGTGGAAAACCCTCAAATAAA